>JASANB010001330.1:0-23152 GCA_030248155.1 Sabatieria punctata
GGGCATAACATACTGACTGGGCAACCTAGGGACTCTAGCACAAAGGGCACTAAAACTGGGGAATTTAAAAAAAACATGGCCAAATATGACTTTTCTTCGTAAAACCGTCAAAATGACGATTCTGAAGATTTTCGATTTTCAAAAAAGCTGTAGGAAAGGTTTCTAAGCGTGGAACAGAGTTTTAATACCAGGTTTATTCATTTGTCGTACTTCCTGTTACAATCTGTGTTGATTAACAACAGATTCAGTGCTTATATTCCAGAAGGTACAGATTTCTTAACTATGCAATTTTCGATTCGATCATGTTTTTTAAATGCCCCAGTTTTAGTGCCCTTTCAGCTAGAGGGGTGCCCAGTCAGTATGTTATGCCCAATGGCAATACCAAACATTCCTACAAGTTTCAGACATGTACTCCTTGCATTACCGAAAAAAATATATTTGCTCTGATTTCTAGTTTTCGGGTCATAAAATGAAGGAGTGGGAATTTTCGCACCTTACTTGTAAAATACGTAGGTAGTTGTCTTGTTAATCTTTGCAGAAAATTTCAGCTAAATCGAGCACGAACTGACAGAGAAGGAGCCGTTTGAGTAAAGTTCGAAAAAGGGGTGGACACTTTTTTATCAATACTGTATTTTCCTATATGGCACGGCACCGACTTGGTAAGGTACTGAAACTGAAACAACGTGTATTCTCTCTACCTCTGCAGACAAACAAACCAGCAGTGATGCAGAACAACTGTAAAGATCGGAATTACTAGGAATTAGAAGCGGTACGGTATTTAGTAAAGCACCCGAACAACAAACAGGTAAAGCCAGATTGGTACGTAGACACGCAGTCAGCACAGAACGACTGTCAAGTAAACCGCTGGTGGGCTTTGTGATGCGCTCGCAACACAGACCTGCAGTAGCACTTGAAAGCGCAGCGTCTGCAGTGGAGGGCGGACACTTTCCCTCCAGTGTGCACCACTTTGTGCTGCAAGAAGCGTCTGTACTCGGTGAAGCTTCTGTGACACAGACCGCAATCGTAGCTCTGCGTCTGCCTTCTGCCACACTTAACTCCACCACCAGTCCCCTTGCGCTCGTCCTTGGCACGCTTATGGTTTTGGGTGACACTGTCACTGAAATCAACTACGTATTAAAAGATGTTTCGCAACTCTAACCCAATTTATGGTCTATTTCTGTTTCTCTCGCACAAAAGTGGCCCAAGCAAAAAGGATGTACCTATCATGACAGGGCGTGGCATTGGATGTGAGTCTCCTGTTGGAAGAAGAGGGCAGCACTTGGGACAGGAAAAGAGCCTTTGTGGCAGAGCAGATGGTTCCAGTCGGAGCTAACGGCGTCGTTCTCTTGTCACTCTTGTCACTTGAATAGCGTCTATTTTGATAGTCATTTCTAAAAATCTTTTTGCACCAGACTCAGGGGTTTGTCCATATTTTTAGAGTAGATAGCAGTTGTCTTCCCCTTTCGCTTTTTTAGGGCTTGGCCACGTTTTTCAGTTATTCATGTTGAAAGTTTTCAAGAAAAATTTTGCGGATATATCACATGCCTCAAAATTTTGGCCAAGTTTGTCGGGTGAACCGCAAGTGGAGCATTTGCATGTGTTGGCCGTCACTTTCTACTATAGGATGATCTATTATCTGTCCGGGGTTTCGTAAGAGCGAAGCACCTTACCGGCGTCTTTTTACTTTCTTAACAACCAAGTCCTCAAGTTTTAGCGATAGATCGGGGTGCATCTGTCGCACGTTGTGGTCACGTGCCAGGTGCTCCAGCACGTCAAGCTCGTCCTCTAAGCGAATGCTGCACAGACCACAGAAGAATTCTTCCTTTCTTGCCTTTGCACAAGAGGCCAGAGCAGAGATAGAATTTTTTTTCAAGTTATCACTGGTTGTTGCTGATGGTCCATTCGATTGCAGGTTGCAATCAACTGCACTAATTTGAGCTTGCCAAACGGCCGACAAAGTGCGCTAAAAACAGAAAAACATGCCTACTAATTCTAAGCAAAAGTTCGGCAGTTAAACCAACCTCTATGTCTTGCTCGTCGGCGTAGGTCAATTCCGATTGCTGATCTGTTTCTACAATGGACGACAAAGTTTCATGGGCTAGTTGTTGCTCAATCAGATCGCTTATGTCGCGCGGCTCTACGGAATGTGCTTTAGAGCGTGGCTTTTTGCGCAGCACTGGCAAAGTTCTAGACTGGAATCTCCTGTCGTTGTTGCTGTCACGCCGTCTGCTTCGGAGAGAATATTTTGGAGAGCGCCTGAATAGTTGCAATTTGTCTGAGACGATCGACCATTGACCTATTCGGATCTGGCCAATGAAAGTTTATTGTAGAGAGCTGAGCAACTTTTTGGTCAACAGCTGAGGTGGGTTCTTGCGAAGAAACAGCAGAAGTTAGCTAGTAGACTACTTACGTTTTCAAGGAGATTATGCTGTTGGGTTTTTGTTCGGGTCGAGAAATGGAAGCGAGTTGAGCTTCCAGAGTTGGGGAGGACTCCCGTTCTGTGTCCGACACCACCACAGAAACTGCTCTGCCACTGCTGAATTCGGACGAACATAAGTCTATAAGATACTTTGTTGTAGTTAGAGTGCGAACAATATCCGCGACCCCTAATACCCAATACTAGTACGACTGGGCCAAAAATTTTAATTGCAAGAATAAGAACTAAATTTCGTCAAAAACAGTACAAAAACGGTACCATTTGAAGTGAAAATGCGTATATTTCGCGGAAAATCGAATTTTTAACCTACCCCTTCAGCCCTCAGGCGCTCCTACCCCCTCAGGAATTGAAAATTCTACTCCAACCACCAGCCGAAAATGCTCGCTTCTGAATGATGACAGAAAAAATTGCTTACCATCTAGGACTTCTTCCTTTGGACTTTTGGATTGTTTGATTATGTCTACTTCCATTGAAAATAGCAGACCGCTTAATCGAAATTTTGGCAGTCTCCGAATTTTGCTTTCTTTCTTAACTGCTTTCTGCACTTATCTTTCTTCCTTCTCTATGTTTTTCCTTTTTTCCTTTCATTCCTTTTTTCATGGCGCGTATACAAATCGCCTCCCCAGAAAAACGGAAACGGTGAGGACATGCGGTTCGCTGTGGTACACAGTGGTACACCAAGTTTTCCGGGTTTTCCAATGTCACAAATCGCCTCCCCAAAAGTAGGAAAGTTGGAAAATCGCAAGTTACACCGTAAGAGAAGGAAATATTCAGTACCAAGGGCAAAATGAAGAAAATTAGCGCAACAGCTCATGCTGGAAAGGATTGCGTCCATCCCTGGCAAGCTAAAGCTGAAGCACTCGTATTCTGTGGCCTTGCACACAGACTCCCTTTGCCTTCCCATCCCACGATGCTACCCATTTATCTACTTGTCATCACTGCCTTTCGGTGGCCTTGCAACAAACCTAAATCTAAGCTAACATAGATTCGGAGTCGGGTCTATGACTGTAAATTGGGTTATTTATGTTTGAGCATAGATCTCAGAAGTCGATTTCTAAATTGCAGGCAGTGTCAGTATGTATTCATTCACAGTTTCGACCAAAAAGAGAAAACACTTTAACTTTAAGAAAAAAGCAAGCCCCATTAAATATGTACGTATATGTAAATGCATGGGTATCAAATATCCAGCAATTCATAATCTAAATTCGAAAATGTAACAAGAAAATTGAAAACGGAGTATCACAAATGACTAAAATTTCACATACATACTGAAGGAATGCGTGATTCAGAGTGTTTGTATTATCGAGTTATCGAGTGGTTGTGTGCGTGCGTCTGAGAGTGTGTGTGTTTGTTTGTTGTGTTGTATACCTGACTAATCAAGTAAAGACTCCTCATCTCGTTTCATTGGTGCCGAAGAGACCCGGGAGCCCCCTTCATTCAGTTCCAGTACGAGTTCAAGTTCTGCTATCAAGTTCCTCCTGTTTCCAACCCCAAGCTACCACTGCTCGTGATCGTCAGGCACAGCCGTGCCCCATCTGATGCTCACATGATGTCCACTACCTTTCGCGATCGCGTCCGACTTCTGCAAGAGCAACTACAGCGTGATATCGAGCAGCAACAGCAATGGTGGGTCGAACAACAACAACGATGGCAGATCCAACAACAACGATGGGAGATCGAACAACAGCAGCGTTGGGAGATCGCACAGCAACGACTGCAGCTCGAACGTCAGCGCACCGATCGTCTGATCGCTCAGTACCTGTCTCGACCCCTGGCAGATCGTATGAAAGAGGAAGCGGCTTTGCTTTCTGGCACTTTGGGTGTCCAAGTCGGCTCATTAAACACTCCCTTCACTGGGTTAATGGTCGATCCTCCGTTCAGTGGGCATTCTCGTTCAACTAAGGCAGTTTTTTCGTGCACAGGCGCTCCCAAGGATGATCAAGTCATAGTGAAGAGAGTCAATGAGAAGAAAGAAGTAAAGGATGACGCGCGGTTAGTTGATGGAGCTCCAGCTGTTCTTTGTTTGGCGGAAAGCCATATTCATTCTGTTTCTGTTGGTATCGTGCACAAAGCACCTTCTCATAGCGCGCTTTTGGGAGCACACGCGGAAGACCCCGACGATGTAACTCCAGTGGCTGGTGTTGCACAATTAGCTCAGTTTGTGGGTACCCATCAGGACGTCCAAGAGAATGGAAAGAGAAGAAAGAGGATAAGGAGAAGGAAGAAAGAGGAAGAGAAAGAGAAAAAGGAAGAGAAAGAAGATGAGAAAGGAAGAAGAGAGATGTTTTGGGAAAGAAGGAGAAAGATGATGATGATGAGAAGGAAAGTGTTGAGAAGTAAGAAGATGAGCAGAAAAGTGATGATGAGGAGCAAGAGGATGAAAAGGGTCAAGAGAAGAAAGAGAAAGATGAAAGTGAGAGGAAGAAGAAAGGCAATGAGAAGAAGAGGACAGAGGTGGAGAAGAATGGCAATTTGCTTGAGTTCGCTGTCCAGGAGTGGCAAGTCTGTTTCACCGTTGACAAGTCGTCAGATCAAGGTAAAGGCGCAGAAAGGCCGCAGCGTGGCGCGCAAGAGATCGAATCAATGTGGTGTCAGTGCAGGGCAGCTTGCTACTGAAGATGCCGAGTCAACAGAGGCGGTGCAGCTCCCATAGTTCGTCTCTCCGATTGTCAGGCACAGCGGCGGCCAGTCGACACTCGTTGAAAGGGGAGTGATGAAGGAATGCGTGATTCAGAGTGTTTGTATTATCGAGTTATCGAGTGGTTGTGTGCGTGCGTTTGAGAGTGTGTGTGTTTGTTTGTTGTGTTGTATACCTGACTAATCAAGTAAAGACTCCTCATCTCGTTTCAATACATACGTACTGTATCACAACACAAAATCCAATCCACTAACAGCCTAAAAGAAATTCCCAAATTTTTGTTGTGTAGCGACTGTCCGTCTGCGCGCTTGCTCGAGTCCGACAATCGGTCGACTCCTGACCCGATGGTAAAGAGAATAGAGAAGGTTTAGTTTATTGTAGAGATCGAAAATGAGGGCACTTACTATTAACGCACTAACTAATAAGGCTCTAGAGGAAAGCCGGTCAGGGAACGTATGAAGGCAAAAGAAAAGGCGGACTGGTCGGAGCAGAGGCGGGGATCAACCACAACAACCTCTACTTCCAACCAGAAGCCTTGGGCCTATCAAATTAGCACGCTCTCGTGCTTACTGCCTCTTGTGGGCGCTAAATGACCGACTGACCCCTAACCCAGGCGGCCACCACTTAAATAGACGCGCCAGGTCCCAGCTGGACACTGGCGCTTGCCGATTAATAGTTACGGTAACGCGCTAATTACAAATCACCTAGGCCGAACAGAACGCTACACCGCTACAGTTGTGTGAAACGAACAGTTCACAAGGGTAAGAACTAACATTTCTTTCCTTGGTTTCCGAAATTTGTTTCGGGTCCCTTTTGCTATCGGTCTCCCAGCTCTTTGTTTTCACTACATACACGAACGCGACGATAAAGGGTGGAAATAGCTGACCGTACACCCGTAATTCGATTAGCTTCATATTACAGCGATTACAGCGATCGCAGGTTATGATTTCGATAGCTTTCGATTGCATTAAGCACATCCAGACTCGACTTCTAACCATTCTTTATAGATGGTGCAACGGAAGGAGGATTCACGTTCGGCGAACGTTGCCGAATTGCCGGCGTTACCGATATGCAAATTTTTGCATCCCGTGATGGTTGTTCTTGTGCATGTTTTCCTAATTTCCAAATTATGGGGAAGCATTTTCCATTTTTTAGATTTTCCATTTTCCAACTTTCCAACTTCTTGGGGAGGCGATTTGTGCCCGCCCGTTTTTTCATCTACTGTAGTGGGGAGGGTCTCTCAATTTCAAATAAACAACAAAGACAACCGAATGTGGCACCAAACAACTGCTCCCGATTGGTAGAATGCCAAACTACACACCAACCATTACATTACTGTATGCTACATCACATTAAGCGTTGATAACCTTTTACATATACGTATGTACTAACACCGATGCGGCGCCGGTGTTTACGCGGTAGACCTGCGGTGCGTACCTACATATCTAATCCAGCATATTAGGTTGCTTAGCACCGCACCGCTCCTTTACCTAAGCAAGTACAAACATGCTCAGACCACCTTATAAACTTGCTTTAAAAGGTCATGTGGAGAGTTGAACCATATAGCATGCTAATGCGGGTCAGTACACAACCGTAGCACGGAATAAGCACACTTAGAAAGATGGATGACGTCCAGGCGCCTGGCTTGCGGTTCGCTGAAAACGACGATTATCACATATAAGACAATTTGCTATCGATTACACATACATATGAAAAAGTTGCGTCCAACCAAACCTAAGGACAACGCCTCGACTTAAACGACAATTTGACGAAACGAGGTCGACACGAGAGACACTAATATACGCAACCCTTGGCTTCTACAACCATCTACTAATAATATGGAATCGGACCTCGAACTCCGAAATAGTATGGAAACACGGTTTTAAGGTCAATTCATACTCGTGTAGTAAAAGATCGTCAGGCGACTTTTCTGTAGAAAAACTGTCGCTCCGTGTAGATAAAAATTTTCTGTTCAACAGATATTTTTGCGAGCTTTTTCTAAATTTTCGGCCGGCTGAACGCTCTCCTGCATTGTTATACAGGGTGGCCCATTTATCTATTCCCGGTTTCATATAACCATAACTTTTTTCCAGTCAGATCGATTTTATTAAAACTTTACATACAAATGTCTTAACACTTCAAATTTTTACAGTTATTTAAAATTAATCCTTCACTCTGGTCGCTAGTTATGCGTCTCCACGTGGCCGCCACTTTTTTCGATCACTTTCTCCAGCCTCAGTCGGTACTCCAGCATAGTCTTCTGCCGCATCTCACCGTAATCTCTTCAAAGGCCATCCTGATGCGCTCTTTCAGTTCTGGAATGTCAGCCGGTCGCGTGGCATAGACTTTTGACATGATAAAGCCCCATAAGAAAAAGTCGCAGGGCGTTAAGTCCGGGCTGCGTGGTGGCCAGGGCATGTTGGGGGATCCGCGGCCCATCCAGCGGTTTGGGAACCACTCGTTGAGCCATGCACGCACCGCCAGGCCCCAGTGGGGAGGCGCCCCATCCTGCATAAAAAGCAGCTCCTCTTCCATTCCACTTTCAACCACCGCTGGCCAAAACTCGTCGCGCAACATCGCCAGATAGCGCTCCGCGTTGACATTTTCGTCAAAGAAAAACGGGCCAAAGACACCACCCTGCCAGATGCCGGCCCAAACTGTCGTACGCGGTGAGTGGAGCGGCTGCTCGGTCACCCAGTCGGGGTTGGCAGGAGCCCAGTAACGGTGGTTGTGCCGGTTTACACCACCATCCAGATGGAAATGTGCTTCATCCGAGAAGGTGAGCAGCGCGAGGTGCATTGGGTCGGCAGCGATGCGTTCCAGCTCCTCCTCAGCAAACTGCAGCCGATTGGCACGGTCCTCATCATAAAGAGTCTGCACCACCTGCACTTTATATGGGTGCCAACGAAGGTCCTTGAGAATGCGTTGGATTGTGGTGCGGCTCATGGCCAGACCAAGGGCGGCGCGTCTTGTTGACAAATGCGGGTCATCAGTGAAATGCTGCTCGACTCTGGCAACGTTTTCATCCGATCGAGCAGTCAGAGTCCGCTTTCGGCTGATATCCTGCACACTTCCGGTCTCCATGAACATGCTGTGCCATTTCAGAATGGATTTATTCGAAGGCGCATCTTTGTTGAACTCCGCGCGGAATTTTCTTTGAACCGCTACCACACTCTGCATCCAATCAAACCACACCACGCATTTAGCACGCTCCTTTATGGTAAAAGACATTCTATAATTAAAAAATTAAACGGAATAATTAGGGTTCCTAAAGCATCGATACAAAAATTGTCATCAGAAGGCAGAAAGAAACAAATCGCCAGCCTCGTTCTGTACTACCACAGTGCAATAACGAACTTTTGAAAAGTTTACTGTTATTCAGACATTTCATGTCAGAACGCGCTAAAATTTTAACAGTAAAAACTTGAAGTATCAGGGTGTATCTATACAAAATTTCAGCAAAATCGGTCTGTGTAGGAAAAAGTTATGTCCTAATGAAACTGGGAATAGATAAATGGGCCACCCTGTAGTTTTTCGCACTAAAACACTATCATTTACACATTCCTGTCATTGAAGATTCAACATAAAAAGGCCGGCGACAAAAAATAGTTCAATTTTTAACTACATTTTTGTTGATTTTTGTCGCCGGCGGCGTTTGGGCGGTTTCATACTTTAAAACCAGTTTTTCTACAGAAAAGTTGCCAGGCGATCATTTTCTACAGAAGTACGAATGCGCCTTTCGATTTTGGACTTCCCGCCCCCGTACAACCGATGATGTAAGTCATAGTTTCAAGTTGGCACATACGTAATGCACAACTGGCACCTTGTTTATGTATTTTACCGATGCAATGGGCTCTAGCCAGAAATTTTCGTTGTTTCGCCGAAATATCAAATTTGGTGAAACAAAGTTGCTTTATTCCGATCAACATACATAACTTATCAGTTGAGATCGCTACACAGTCAAGACTCCAACCACAAGCAACAGATGGCGCTGTGCGAGCAACAGAGTTTTAGTTTGCGTCGCATATACTTGATTCTCATCTCACGAGCAGACTGCCGATCCCTCTTTTCCACCACACTCTCGAAGCTCGATGCCGCAGCTTCATCGGTGGACGCTTTGGTGAAAATAGCAAGAAGACAGACCAGCAAAACCGCAACTGCTATCATGGTGGTGGCTAAAGAGAAACAGAATCGACCAGTAAAGATCGATAGAAACAAAAAGAGCAGAAAAAAGAGAAGAGAAGTCCTTAAGAGGGTTCAGTCCGTCTGAGACCGACTCAAGAGCTCCGATGTCACCAGATCTCTATCGATTCATTTACACGAAGCCTTGGCATTTCACAGACCAGCTATTCTGGCCTAAATTATAGCCATTGGTGAAAGGTTAATACCTGTGCTGATGTATGTAGCTGGGTGGGGTCCAACATATAAAGTAATTAATGCCAGTCTAGTGGCGTCATTCTAGCGGTAGAGCCTTTTTTGCCCGTCTAACAGTCGAATTAAATTGATTAAATTCGAAATAAAAATTCGCGCTCTAATATACTCAATGCACCATTTCTCAGAGCATAATGAAAGAGATTTGTATATAACACCCACTAGTCTCTAACCTTTGGTCATTGTTGTTTTGTCAGTAAACGTCTCACTCGCTTCAATAATTACCGGTAGGACATAGAGAAAATGCAGAACACACAGTAGTAAAGCATTATTACAGTCCTAAACTCACTAATTAGAAACAGGAAAGAGAACAATTTTGGCAACGTCACAGGGCAAAGGCAAGTGTAAAGGCAGATTTATACTTTGTCACTCAGGTGGCACTGGCACTTTCTAAATCGCTACGAACGGCGCAATAAGTAGAAAAAAACCCGTTGCGATTAAATTATAGAATTTATATCTATAAACCCATATACTTATAGGTCGCTATTAATCTATGTGAAATAACGCAAATTAGCTTAGCATTATGTGTTGAAGAGAGTTTACAAAAGATGCGAACACAAAAAGCAGCTGAAGTCTACAGTTCGAATCGAACAGCTGTGGAGGCACAGAAGAGGCCCAATCGACGTCTGTTAGGGAGAGTGATGAAAGATTGTGAGTGTTTTGTGCATCCAGTTCTTGGTGGGGTCGTTTGTTTGCGTTGTGTTTGTGTTTACTGGTCATAAACTCCGTTTCATTATGTACGTAGTTATATGTAGATAGCAGACAGATAATCGACGAATAAAACCAGAAAATAAGTACAGTAAAGTATAAATTTAGTATTGCCTAATACATCAAAGGACTACACAACACAGGATAAAAGATCAGTACAGTACTATGTACAGCATTTATAAATAGCAAACGCAAATAACGTACGTATTTCACAAGTTTCAATTTCAAGAGTTCTTTACTGTTTCAGATGCACTAATAAGCGAATGACTTCGAGTTGGCTTCCTTCTGCCGTGACATCGGAAAGCAAATCTAATTTCTTCCCAAACTTCTTTTCGCAACGAACTCTAAACTCCAAGTTCAGCCACTCCTCCTCTAAACGTTCGTTCCTACCTTAGCGTTTTTTCTAGTTTTGTAGAGAAACTCAGCGATGGCAATAAAAGATGCGATGATCATGCCGGAAAACAAGACCACAAAAACTCCGCCAACGTTTTTGAGGTCCAGTTCGCTGTGTGCGCTTTTGCTCTTTCCAACGCCCGAGCATCGGCCTCCGCCTCTTCGTTCCTTCCACCAGCGCTGCTTCAGAGAGGTGAGAACTGTCTTCTCTTGCAATTGCAGAATTGCTTGAGTGAAACGCAAGGTCCATGGGGAACCTGTGGTGCGAGCTTTCCATTTTTGTGAAAAAAGCCAAATACAGGCTGTGCAAAGATACCCAGAATTGACTTACAACTTAATTATTAATTTAGCGGACTGATCTTTTAGCTATCGGTCTCATTTGAAAGAGCGCGCCCTGGCCAATCGATTGGCAGGTCGCCGGTCAAAAAGAAACCACTGAGTCGGATACTGTAGCAGTTTAAAATGAGCGAGTTCAGCACACTGCGATTTTCTTCTGTTTTCCAGTCTTTTAAAATGTTTTTTATAATGGGCTTGTCTCAAATTCGGAATGGAAGGTTGTTGGTGTAACTTTCTGTTTTTTTTAGACTAGGAGTATAGAACTGCTATAGAGCAAGAAGAGACACAAGTACGGGCACCCTCCTTTAACAAAGTGTGTACCTACTAAGTTTCGCACAAAGCTAAGGCGCGCGCAAAGTAACCATTATTCAAGAGCTGAATGCATTGCAAATCTTAGCATTCACTTTCCATTTCGCAACTTGAGGCAAAACCCATGATAAAAACATTAAAAAACTGAAAAAACAGAAGGAAATCGCGGTATGGTTAACTGGCTCACTTTAAGCTGTTACAACACCGACTCAGTGGTTTCTTTTTAACCGCCAATCTGCTAATCTATTAGTAGGGACCGGCACGCGAAAATTCAAAATGCTCCTAGGCGAAATTCGGCTTCAGAATTGAAAAGAGCACCATTTATGCAGTCTAACAAAACAAACCGGAACGGAATTGGTTGGATAATAAGCGAGTTATGACCGTTTAACGGCGTCACCCAGCGTGCCACCTTTTCTTCCTAGAAAGTTGACCGCAGCGTGCATACCGATATGACCGATGTACTTTATCAGACTGTCACTCGTAAACCCCTGCGCCGATTTTGGTGGGACCGGTGTCATTCTAATCGCAATGCGATTTTCTTTTACATTTTTTATATACCAAGACTGTAGGACTGCGTCTACCACCTTTATATACCGAACAAACACCTTGGTAGCTCGAACTAGAACTGAATAGTAGAGTGTGAACTGGTATTCCTGTGTTTTCCAGGTACATTTGTATATGTAACAGCGGGGCTGGGGTTCTGCTCCCCTCCCACCGACTTGGGCCAACCCCCGATAGGGGAGCACCCCCATCAAAACGATCTTTTCCACTCTCCCTCTCCGATGTTTCTGGCACAATTCTTTTACAATGAGCTGCTACAATACATGTAACAGGTGGTCTGCCCCCCACCCGAAATATTCCAGACCCCCCGGATTGGCCCCCCTACTTCCTCCGATTTGTACTTTGGTGAGAAATTCCGGATCAGGTGTAGCGCGGGGGAATCAGGAACCGATCCCAAACAAAAATTAATGTTTTTAATCATAATTAATTATAAATTAACATGATTTATCGATAAATATCGATCATCGATTATTTTTGGAAACATTCCAAAATCGCCCAAAATGGTCGTGTTGTATATCATTTGAAAGCCCTTCGCCTGGCGAGTCTAATGATCACTACATCAACATAGGGCAAGCCCCGGGGGCCTGTTTTGCCAAATATATAAGTACCCCTAGAGGCGCATCAGTATAGGCAGGCTCCGGAGGGCCTGTTTTCATACATGGGCCGGGGTGTGGGGGTATACCCCTCGCCGGCCAATACCCCCCTCGGCCGGCCATACCCCCTCCCCAGCCGCCTCCCAGACGGAGAAAATTTTCGCTTATTTAAGGCAAAATAGGCGTTTTTTGGCCTTTTTTGGACCCCCCATACCCCCCTCCGGATTTTTCCGGCCCATGTATGCCTGTTTTCCAAATATAAAAATACCCCTGGAGGGACGCATCAGTATTAGGCACGCTCCCGGAGGGCCTGTTTTCCAAATATAAAAATACCCTAGACACGCATCTGTACAGGGCACGCTCCTGAGGGCTTGTTTTCCAAATATAAAAATACCCCTTAGGGGTATGCATCAGTATAGCGCACGTTCCGGAGTTGTATAGTCATAAGAAAGTTAATTAATTAATATCTAGTCCATTTCTGACCTTCCCTGATTCCCCCCAGCTACACCTAAACCCATACATGTAACAGGGGGGTCTGGGGGGTCTGCCCCCCACCCGACTTAGGCCCTCCCCCCCCCCCGACGGCCCCCCCCCCCGAGACGATTTCACCGACCCCCCCCCTCAGATTTTTCTGGCAAGTAAATTTTCGAGCAAATTTTTGCAATTTTTTACACTTTCGCACACAAAAATTGCCAAAATCGCCTGCAAAACAGCACTTTTTAGCTGTATTTCAGTCCAAATTAACGATTTTTGGCAATTTTTAGCCAAAAATTGCGATTTTTGTCGATTTTTGAGCGTTTTTTAGTGCCCCCCCCCCCCCCCAAAAATTTTGGCTCACCCCCCCCCCCCCCCCCGGCCGGCGCCAGACCCCCCCAACCCCCCTCCCCCATCGGCGGATGACCTGTTACATGTATGCCTAAACCCTATCCGACTTTCGTTCGTTACTGGATTACCTTCCGTGCCTGTTTGCGTTGGAAGATGCAGCTCAAGTTTGGGCAAAAAATATCTTTAACACTTATGAATAAACGCTGAAAATTTGAAGGAATTCCACTGACATACAAATGAAAACGAATTATATGAAGTTAACTCGAATAAGCGATTACAGGTTTTTCCGCTTTTGTACCATATTTATTGACTACACACGTTAAGCCTGAGCAGGATTCACCTTATATTGATTAGCAGAGACGCAAAACTACTAAAGGATTGTCAAGAAGCAAAATATAAACCATTGGCTTTGGGCTGCTCAGGATCCCCAATACGTTCGTATTCGATACCCACTAATTTTAACAACCTCATCAACTTTAACCCAATTTCCGGGATCTTTTACGAACCTATGACGCCAAATCTGAGTGATTTTAGTAAGAGCAACACCTAAACTAAAATTTAAGCGGGCGCACCTTTTTCATTTGTTCTTTGTTCAAGAGCAAACTTTCGTTTTCTGAAAAAATACCGATTCTGCCTATGCTTAACCATGTAAAATTTCAATCTGATTTCCGGGATCTTTGGCTGCATCGATGCCGAAAAAAAATGGCTCAAACGAAAGATGATCAATGCCTCTTTAATACCGTCGGGCGCACCTTTTGAGATCATAAACTTTTTTTTTACACTGACGCTGTTTTTCCGCTTATTTTAGCCGAAAACAACCGCAGCTTAGCGTGTACCAAGGCGATTTTGGTGAATAGTTATGTTAAAATATTCAAAACAAATAACCATCTAAAAAGAACGCGCTTTTCTGGCCGCATTTTTTTAAAAAAACATGATTTTGATCCCCGCGATACCAGTGTGGTGAAAACGTGCGAAGAAAATTAGGCACGCGGAGCGGCGCAAAATTGGCCGCCGTTGCCGGTCCCTACTATTAGGACGGACACCAGAAAGTTTAGTTTCGCAGTTAGAGTAATACAGCCTTGGAACGCCTTGAGTGAAAGTACCGTCTCATCACTCACGTTGGCAGCCTTTAAAAATGCTTTAAAATCAGAAACTGTAAAACTATCGAAACTTTTAAAGGGTTCAGCATCAGACGCTGTCCATATCGGCGCTGCTTAGCCCTGCCCCACAGTCGCAGTAGAAATACGTGTGTGTAGTCTAGTGTTGTACATGTTATGTTGTTATGTTCTGCTTCGTTTAGTATGCTACTGTATGACCATTTTGCCTGTACATGGTATTTTGGTATGTTATGTGCGTACACATTCTATGCTTGGGGTAAATAAATAAATAAATAAAAATAAATAAATAATCGATCGGCCACTGCGTTCTCTTTCAAATGATACCGAAAGCTGAAAGATCCATCTACTCTAACTAAAACTGAAAATAAATTCCTGTTATTTTTGGACAACCTGGATTGCATGATATGTACCTTTGGGCAGTCCAATGCCGTAACCCTTGGAATCGAGTAGGCCACCGATTTGCATGAGAGAGCAGTCGCGTTCGATGTAGTACTCCAGCATAGACGACTCCATCAGGTAGGCGTAGTCCTGCGACCTCACTCGCATGATTCCCTCACGACTGCTGTTCACGAAGACTGGCGGGTGGGCTGAGGACATGAACTCCCACATTCGTTCGTAAGTGGAAATTCGGGATTCCTGCAAAATATGTTGCTATTAACTGTTTTAGTTCAGTTACTCTTAAATTTCGATAAATCCCTCAGTACCTTGAAGAATGACATGGTGCTGCCTTTTCCGAGAGTTCCATACTTGATCATAGTCTGTTTGGACAAATCCTCAGCATTCTGAATGGGAGAGACCATCCTCTGTACAGTGAGAAAGGCGGCCAGATTGGCCGTGTAGGAGGAGATGAGAATGAGAGTGAACAGCCACCAGAAGCAGGCCACCACTCTGGTGCTGAACGCCTGAGGCACCAGGTCGATTCCCTGCGCCATCAGGGAGGCAATCGAGAACCAGAAACTGTTGACCAGGGTGAACTGATTTTCAAGGATTTCTGTCTCTTCATCGTCAGATGGATGGGGATTCTGCCACTCGTATGGACTGAGTCGGGCCAGTAGCCAGAGGATGAGAGAGACGCAGACGTAAGCGGCCATCATGTAAATCCAGACGTTCAGGGATAACGGTGCCAGGAAGCTGAACAGTCCTGGATCTTGCTCGGCTGGCTTCCGGTAGAGGATGCTGATGCCCAAGTGCATGAAAGGTACCGTGAAGTCGATCACCTCCGACCTACTGTAGCTGATTGTTAGAGAGGCCACTGCTAGGTCGGCTTCCTGAAATTGGCTTACATTGGCTTCTGGACAGAGGCTGGTGTTGGTTTTCGTAACATAGGTTTAGGTGAAAATCTATAAAAATTACCCCTCTTGCTAATTCGCCAACCATTCCGTTCCAGTTTCCTTTATCATCCTTTGCACCATAGGCACGATCTTTGACCTCTTGAATGGTGAAGTTGAACTTTTTTAGCTTCGAAATTTCTTCCAGTAAATCGATACAGAATCCTTCATAACGGTCGTTGCCAAACAAAGCCTTCTCTGACTGTTTGTACATCACGAATGGTTCCTCCTAAAATACTGCTAGGTCTTTACGAGTAATTGCCTCAGTGTTCTCCCAACTTACCAAGATCACAGTCACTCTGAGCGTCCTGTTTTCAAGCCGATCATTTCCCTTATTTAGGTGTAGGTTCGTGAGACTTAGACCTGTGCTAGAGTTCCACTTGCCAATCTAATACAGTATGGGCCAAAAATGTCCACCCCCCTTTTTCGAACTTTACTCAAGCGATTCGTTCTCGGTCATTTCTTTATCGATTTGGCTCAAATTTTTAGGATTAATTAACAAGATAATATTGTGCAAGTGCCAAAATTCTGACTGGTTTGTCCCGAAAACTATAAGAGTTAAGGTGGTCCACGGAAATTGTACTTTTTTCGGTATGGGTCTGAAACTTGCAGGAATGATTCATGTTGTCATTGGGCATAACATACTAAGTGGGCAGCCCTCTAGCTCAAAAAGGCACTAAAATTGAGCAATTTCAAATACATGATCGAAAATCCCATAGTTAAGAAATCCGCACTTTCTACAATCAAAGCACTGAATCAGTTGTTGATCAACATAGTTTGTAGTAGGAAGTTCGACAAATGACTGAACATTATATTTGAACTCTGTTCCACATTATAGAAACCTTTAACATAGTGTTTTTGGAAAATCGAATATCTTCAAAATCATCATTTTATTGTTTTTTACGAAAAAAGTCACATTTTGTCATGTTTTTGAAATTTCCTAATTTTGGTGCCCTTTGACCTAGAGGGCTGCCCAGTCAGTGTGTTGTGCCCGATGGTAATACCAATCATTCCTACAAGCTTCATACCCATACTCGTTCTTGTTGAATTGCCGAAAAATTTGAATTTCGGTGGACCACCTTGATTCCTTGTTTTCGGGTCATAAAACCAAGACCGGTTAAGAATCTTGCCACCAAACGTGCACAATGCGTGACCAGTTGTCAAGGTAATAAATCCTAAAAATTTCAGCTAAATTGATAAAGAACTGACCGAGAACGGATCGTTTGAGTAAAGCTCGAAAAAAGGATGGACATTTTTTGGCCCATAATCAAAAACTTATATTTGTTGAGAAAATTGTTACGAACCTCTCTGAATCCATCTCTGGTTAAGTCGATCACACTTAGTTCATAGTTTGACCTTTGACCTTTGTTGTTTAGCTCAATCTTTCCGGTCACTCCTGTCAATTCAACCTACAGAAATTACAGTAACCCTGTTCGAATAAAAGAAATACGGTGACAACCATTTTTATGTAATTGATGACGGTGCTGCCATGTCTCCAAGTCTCAGGTCTGTTACAGCTCAAATATGCAGGATTAACCATCGACCCAATTCGGTCAAATGCCCTTGCTACAGTGCTCACCGAATCGTACAGCAATGCCATAGAAGTCTAAATCTTTAATTTAATTCACTGTACAGTTATGATATATACAGTGTAGACCGCCTGGCCGTTTTTCGAGTTTTCCGAATAGTTTCAAATGGCCTACGTTACGTCAATTTTCAACCGAAGGCCGAATCCTAGCCTTCTATAGCTTTGAGTGAGATACACCATTCTAAATTAACTGACACGAATTCTCATACATCAAATTTGAACATAAATATCTCACGAAAATTCGGGTCAGTTCATTTCAGAAGGGCAAAACTCTGGGCTACAAAAAGCTATCATGCTTTGATCAAAACAAACTATTAACAAATAACGACAACCATGCCAAAAATCTTTTCGTTTGGTTGAAAATTGACGGAACGGCGACCATTTCAAATTATTCGGAAAACTCGAGAAATGGTCAGGCGACCTTTTTATGGCCAACACTGTATTTGGACTTACCGGGACGCCCACAGCAGGTAGTGAAATTCCGCTAGAATTTTCCTTAGCCAAAAATTGTCGAAAATTGTAGATGAATTGTTTAGTTTTGCTTGAGTCAACGTCAACCAACCGTAGTCCCGTCACATTGCAACCAGTGGCTTTGTAGACATCCAAGTCCAGTGTGTAAACATCCTAAACTTTCATTTCTAATCTGCGCTTCAAAAATCCAAACCAACCAAATTGGTGAAGACATAGTGAAAGAACTCGGAGGTCATTTTCAACAATGCTGCCTGTTTCATCAGTTGACGACAGGATTCTACGCTTGCGTGGATTAGTATTCTCTGCTGTCGCATGGTCAGCTTGACGAATTTCAGCAACGGCCGGTAGTCGCTGATTGGCGGAAGACGACGGAAACTTCCTTGATCTCGTCCAATCAGCAGCGGCGCCAGGTCGGGCAGATCTTCAGCAGCGAGCTTTGAAGTTGCCGAACAATTTTCTTCCTATTTTACCTTGATCTCGTTCGTACAGCACCACAAAAGATTTCCATCCGAAAAACTGCACTAAATCAGCTGCCGCCCGACCGATGTCAGCGGTTGACGGATGTAGATTGATGGAGTAATGACTGATTGACTGATAAGCTATCAGACGGTTGTTCTCAATAAAGACATGCGGTACTTCTTTCATGCCACACAGCGATTGAGCGTGCAACGAGGCAGACTCCTGACTGGGACCAAATATGGCACCCACCGGGGTCATAAACAACTCGCACACTGAAACAATGTCTAGGTTATTTTTGGTTAAAATAAGTGATTAAAAGTACAGTAATGCACCTTTGACATGTGTGTTGATTGAATTTGTGACGTCCAAAGCTCGCATGTTGGCCTTCCACTTCCAAACTAGCCCATTATTCTCCGGTACCGGTCTGTTGTTGATATTCTGGACCGCAAACGCGAAAATCACACGATGGTATAAATCGTCGCGATCGAAAATTCCTCCTGAATCGAGCGAGGGTGATTTTATTTTAAGATAAAATAATTTAGTGGTTGAAATGTCTAGCATGCTGATTAATGGACCACAGACTTTCGCAAATACTGTAATAAAATTTTTGCACAAATTGATGCGCAATTATTACCAACATTCAAAGGTCGCTCTTGCGGCTGGGTTGTGACCAAAAATGGACAAAGGCACACAAGAAAACCGCGAGTATAAATCATTTGGCGAACGCTTGGTGGCCTGATTAGAAGGACAGAATAGTTGTTCTTGAATCAACATAGCTTGTTAGTTCAAGCTGTAGTAGAACAGAGCCGCAATAATAAACAACTCAGTTCAAAGCCATCTATATACTTTAAACTGACAGGTGTTCAAGTTTTCCGATGTTTTAAGCTCGGTTTAGCAATAGTTTGTATCGTGACGCTTACGCTTTAAAAACTGTTAAACCATGCTTTTTGTTATTAAGACGCGCATTATTTTAATAATTTTTTATTAAAATCATTCTTGTGAAATGGTTAAGCAAATCAAACATACAGATGCCAAACAATGATAGTTCACCTTCCGCAGAGCAAACTAAGCATGATAGAAAAAAATGAAAGTAAATTTAATGTAATGTACAACTACAGTACTACATGTAAATAAGGTACAGTTCCCTCCCTTATTACAAACTGCCTAAAGCCCACTATTTATTTACAAATCTGTCCATACGGCTTCTTTGCCCCTTCATAGTATCATTGGATCGTTCCATTTTATCATTAATATTTTCCATCAAACCATCTTGTTCAGCTATCTCTTCACTTATAGCTTTGCTCTGATCGTACAGTTTATCTAGACATTTTCCCATGTTATTCAGATCTTGGTTGATTTGATCGTTCGTTTCTTTCGATGCTTCGTTTTTGTTAATGTAAGCTTTGGAGTCGTCGGACAGATTTAGCTGTGGGTAGATAGATGGAGTACTGTCAGCAGGTCTATTGTCTTCGCTTTCTGCTTGCTTCTTTGCTTCGGCTTCCTTCTTTACCGCTCCACCACTTTTGCTTGAACCAAACCAGCCTTTGAAATAGCTTGTAACCCAACCGAACCTACTCTCTAGGGTGTTCAGGTAGCCTTCGGTTTTTTCTGTGGACTCTTCAATTTTGTCTAAATCTCCGTCGGCCTTTTTCAGTTGCTCCCCTTGGGCTTTGAGCTCTGCTGCTGTGTTGGCTCCTACTTCGCTGATTTCCCCCAATAATCTCAGACACTCTCCGGTTTTTTCTTTGGTTTTGTCTAGTTCTTCACAAATTTGCTTGTCCATATCTGCTTGATACATAATCAAATTCAATTTCAGCGCTGCTAACTACAAAGGACGGGGAAGCAAACCGCTATAGAAGCAGAGTATATACGTACAACGATGCTGCCACTTGTAAAACTGACTCAACAACTTTTATTCAATTGCTTTTTGATTCTTACTGACTCAGCCAGACAACAGTTTCTGTAGTGAACCATTCTATGCACCAACACCACCTTTTAGGCTGATACGTATTTAGCAGCCAACTATAATACGTACATGTACAATAAAACTGCAATAACTCGCAAAAATTTGTACAGCTGCTACTTTCACAAGTATAACCGTAGCAATTAAACAGCTATAAATCTCGGCAAAGTTCCACTTTGCCTCGCAAAGTGGCAGGGTGCTTAGTTTTTGGATTATGTACAGTCGAGCATAAAAGGATCGGAAACCTATTTAGGCCTAATGGTGCTTACAGTATGGCCAAGAAATAATGCTATAGTATGAGGGATTCTTCAAAAGCTTACCTTAAATAATCTAACAAAACATTTAAGAGTAAAAAAATTTACGATTGCACTGTCTAATTTTTGAGTAAGAGTAAAGAAGGTGGCCTAAAAACTAAATCCGGCGTTCAAGTTAATTCACAAAACGGCTATATTTCAACACCAATTTTAAATTGTTACCACAGAATCAGAAAGGTGGACCCGAACGCCGGATTTAGTTTTTAGGCCACCTTCTTTTACTCTTACTCAAAAATTAGACAGTGCAATCGTAAATTTTTTTACTCTTAAATGTTTTGTTAGATTATTTAAGGTAAGCTTTTGAAGAATCCCTCATACTATAGCATTATTTCTTGGCCATACTGTAAGCACCATTAGGCCTAAATAGGTTTCCGATCCTTTTATGCTCGACTGTACATAATCCAAAAACTAAGCACCCTGCCACTTTGCGAGGCAAAGTGGAACTTTGCCGAGATTTCCGAAACTTTTATTAGCTTCTTGAAGCTCCGATCAGCACTGGCCGCTTACAGAGCCCAACGGCCTCCACGTTCACCACAGAGGCCTTACACCATGAGGCAGCTTATGCTGTTTATGGTACTAGCACCATATATGGGACCCCTACCCATGACCACGGGTGCCGGTACTGGTACCCGGTACCATATATCCTACATGCATCCTATGGTACGACTACCATATATGGTACGAAATTTGAATGAAGTGGTACCGTACCGTCACAGTGGACGAATCCCACCACCATATATTATAGCACTACGACAGTCCTCAAACGTCGGGGGGGGGGGGCTTACTATAGGTACCGGCACCTTATATCGTGCCAGTACCATAAAGGGCGTAAAGTGGCTGATACATGATGAAATCGTACGCTCCATCTGCGTGTTCAGTGGTGGTGCAAAAACATTGCCTCCTAGAATGACACTGCATATGGATTACCAGTGCCACTATCATATTCCCACTCAGCTAATCAAAATCTCCAATTTAACTACAATAACCTCTATGTTACAAAGCAGGTTTAAAAAGTTACAAAATTTGCAAATTACACTTGCAAAAACTTGCAAAATTTGCACACTACACTTGCAATCCACTCAGCACCATCATACTTGAACTGAGCTAAATGACAGCTCAAGAGTGGAAACTAACCCAAGTAAAGTTAACCCCCCTAACCATACTCAATCATTCTACCAACACCACAGCAGGGCCAACCCTACATCTAGCCCTACACAACAATCAATCATTCCATGGGGAACACTACAACAATGGAAAGTACCCTAGTAAGGGTAACACCCCCTCCATAATCAATCATTGTGCCAACAAAACAGCAGGGTGAACCCTACATCTAGCCCTACACAACAATCAATCATTCCTGGGGGAACACTACAACAATGGAAAGTACCCCAAGTAAGGGCAACACCCCCTCCATACACAATAATTTTGCCAACGAGACAGCAGGGCGAACCCTACATCTACCCCCACGCAAGAATCAATAATTCCTGGGGGAACAGTACAACAATGGAAAGTACCCGAAGTAAGGGTAACACCCCCTCCATATTCAATGAGCCCCTCGCATGACAGGACCGAATGTTATGACTTTTTGTGCTGGGACACCAACCAGGAAGACTTGTCATCAGTAAGAAGTGCGCCAAATTCAAATCACTCAGGTACTGGCACCTTCTACTGAATCTAAATCGTCTTCAGCCTCCAGGCCACCCCTGCCATTCGGTGCCCTTCAGATCGTATTAGAACCACTTCGATCATCTAGCCCGCCACTGATTTGCATGTCATCCATCTTCGCCGAAGTACTATCCCAAGAATCGGCCGATTTGAGTGGAAGAAGAAGCTGCCGATTTTCCTTCAGTTTTCCACGATTCCCACCTTCTAGCTTCTGTACTTCTTCAACATGCTCTCTCCTTACAGCCACACCACTTCGATCTACTTCAAATCGTATGGCTGAAACGCCTATGTTAGCAAGCAGTGTCACAAGCAACAAAAATTTGCATCAAATACGCTTGCCACAGCACCGGGACCACATATTCAGACTTAAGCTCAGCCAGAGTTTTTTGATTGATGATGTATTTGCTTACGGTTTGCAGCAGACACCGCTGCGTTAAAAAGTTAGAAAATTTGCAGATTGACATTTTGAATATGCAAATTTTTTATGCAAATTTTCTAACTTTCTAACGCTGCGTCATAACATAGGCATGTAGGTACTCAATCTAAAGCTCTCAGTTTACCGGGGTCTGAATATTATGGCCCCGATCGATCGGATGCTGTAGTAAGCATATTTGACGCAAATTTTCTAACTTTGTAACACTGCTCAACCTATGAGCCATGTGTCTCTTAACTTAAAGCTCTCATTAGACAAGTCTGTTTGACACTGTAATCTGCAAATTCTACACTTTGTATCTTAGGAAGCAGTGTTATGTTGTAGTTAGAAAATTTTTAGACAATGTGTTTACTACGAGTACGGGACCATCATATTTGATTTAGCTAGCCGAGTATTTTTGATTGAGCACCTACATGCCTATGTTACGATGCAGCGTTAAAAGTGTCTGAAAATTTGCATATTGATGATTTTGAATATGCAAATTTTTTATGCAAATTTTCTAACTTTCTAACGCTGCGTCGTAACATGGGCATGTAGGTGCTCAATCAAACGCTCTCGCTTAGCTAAGTCTGAATATGATGG
>JASANB010001331.1:0-74726 GCA_030248155.1 Sabatieria punctata
AGTATCGATATCGCAAAGTCGATATATCGACTACAGTTGGTAGGTACCACCAAATTTCAGGTAAGTCCAGGTTCAGGTATCTCTAAAATCCAATTTCAGGTTCAGGTTCAGGTTCAGGTTCAGGTACTTTCAAATAAAGACACAAATTGTCGGCTATGAGCAAAGGGTCGGTCCTTGTGCAAGACACGATGAAAGGCAGGCTCAAAAAGTTTTTATCTTTATGAACTGGAGTTGGGGCAAAATTCGGGTCCAGCAAGACAGCAAACCGTCATTCAAGCTCGGTCTTCTTGACTAGTGATGCAACCGGGAGCGGAATACCGGGATTCGGGAAAACCGGGATTACCGGGAAATGAAAATACCGGGAAATACCGGGAAGATCGGGAAATTGATCAAAACTCATGCAGCATGATAAAACATAAATGGTTTCAACATCCGGTTTAGCTATTGATACCATTTCTAGTCCGTTTTTTCAAGAATTTTCTCTCATAACGGGCTAAACTACAGGACACTGTAAGATCAGATTTATGTTGAATTGGTTAGTGAGTTGGTTTAGCGGTACTGTTATTTTAATATATTAATATTAAAATAAAACTATTATTAATAGTGCCATTTTAATAGTATTAAATCTATATTAATATTAAAATAGAGGGCCTACTATTATATTAAATTAAATTAAAAATACAAAGAGGGGCTGAATATTAAAATTTATTTTTAATAGTATTTTAATAGCATTTTAATAGTTTGACCTTGTTACAAGAATTTAAGATGCATTTTGCGAGAAAGTCAGCTTTGGTGCCGAAGAGAGGGGGCAAGCAGGGCCATCTCACGGATCTGGCTGATATTTATATCTATTAAAATAGAGCACAGTCGAAGACCAACGGTGCATGCCCGGCCACCAGCAACCCCCTAGAACCGGAGCTACACCCCCTCAAAGTTGGGTCGGCAGCAATTTTCGGGCTCATTTTAATAGCTCTGACACCCTCCATTCAAACGATCACCCTTCATTCGTTTCTTAAGCTAGGATCTCGACTCGCATATGGTTTTGTAGCTGGTCCAATGGCCTTTCATTTTCTGGTACTCCGGTTTCCAGATCGTAGCTGGTTACCGAAATATTCCCCGAAAACTGCGAAATTTCCACAAAATGCCACTCCGTTTTTTTTCGAAAAATCTTTATAACTTTTTGTGCAAAGGCCCTGCCAAGCTAATGTTTTAACAAAAGTTAGGCATGAGTTGGCCAAACAAAATGAGCGCCCCAAAGTGTGCGGTTAGGGGGGGAGGGGGGGGGGGTGTTTTGGCCTCTCAAAGGTGTTCGAAAAAAATTTTTTTCTGCAAAGCTTAGTTGTTAGCATACTGTTATATGCAGTTTTGTGTGCTGAGTTCGAAAATGCATTCAGTTTAGCTAGATTCGCTCTGGATCGGGAGAAATTGGCGTCCAAAGTTGAGACCAACCCTTTTTCTTGACTGGCACTACTCGCTAGTATGACCATTAACCGCGGTGCAATGCAGTTTTTCTTACGTAGTTTTTGCTACTGATTCCGAAAATAACTTTATTTTTGCTCTACGTTGCCTACTTTTGAAGATATCGGCATTTTTATGATTTGGGAACAAAACGGCTGCACTTGCTATAACATGCTCGTATGAAAGGTGGCTCAATTCAGTCGCATCTAGAGTACAGAGCCATAAAAATTTATATCACCTAATGCAGTTTTTGCCGCTGATTACGAAAATGACATCTGTTTTTCAATCTGACTGCTCCTGAGCTACTTATGTAACTTTTATGCCCTGGTACTCAGACAATAAGTTATCTGTCAAATCTGGACATAATATGGTATCTATCTGGTGCAGTTTTCTCCGCTGATTCAGAATATTATCATATTTTTGCGCTACGGTCACTCTGTCGCAAGTTATGGACCTCCAAAGTTTCATTAAGAAACATGCCGTGAGAAGCCGTAATCCAAATATAAATGTTCAGCATTCATGCATTTCTGAAATGAACCTTTTGTCAGTCAATAGTGTACCCGACCTATTTTGACCCGCTGAGTTAAAAAATGGCGTTTGTTTTAATCTATAGTTACTCGTTTTGGAGATATATGAATATTAATGCAAATTTTGTTTGATCAGTAATATCTCAAAATTGAACAGCAGTAGAGAAAAACAAACGCCATTTTTGAACTCAGCGGGTCAAAATAGGTCGGGTACACTATTGACTGACAAAAGGTTCATTTCAGAAATGCATGAATGCTGAACATTTATATTTGGATTACGGCTTCTCATGGCATGTTTCTTAATGAAACTTTGGAGGTCCATAACTTGCGACAGAGTGACCGTAGCGCAAAAATATGATAATATTCTGAATCAGCGGAGAAAACTGCACCAGATAGATACCATATTATGTCCAGATTTGACAGATAACTTATTGTCTGAGTACCAGGGCATAAAAGTTACATAAGTAGCTCAGGAGCAGTCAGATTGAAAAACAGATGTCATTTTCGTAATCAGCGGCAAAAACTGCATTAGGTGATATAAATTTTTATGGCTCTGTACTCTAGATGCGACTGAATTGAGCCACCTTTCATACGAGCATGTTATAGCAAGTGCAGCCGTTTTGTTCCCAAATCATAAAAATGCCGATATCTTCAAAAGTAGGCAACGTAGAGCAAAAATAAAGTTATTTTCGGAATCAGTAGCAAAAACTACGTAAGAAAAACTGCATTGCACCGCGGTTAATGGTCATACTAGCGAGTAGTGCCAGTCAAGAAAAAGGGTTGGTCTCAACTTTGGACGCCAATTTCTCCCGATCCAGAGCGAATCTAGCTAAACTGAATGCATTTTCGAACTCAGCACACAAAACTGCATATAACAGTATGCTAACAACTAAGCTTTGCAGAAAAAAATTTTTTTCGAACACCTTTGAGAGGCCAAAACACCCCCCTCCCCCCCTAACCGCACACTTTGGGGCGCTCATTTTGTTTGGCCAACTCATGCCTAACTTTTGTTAAAACATTAGCTTGGCAGGGCCTTTGCACAAAAAGTTATAAAGATTTTTCGAAAAAAAACGGAGTGGCATTTTGTGGAAATTTCGCAGTTTTCGGCGAATATTTCGGTAACCAGCTACGATCTGGAAACCGGAGTACCAGAAAATGAAAGGCCATTGGACCAGCTACAAAACCATATGCGAGTCGAGATCCTAGCTTAAGAAACGAATGAAGGGTGATCGTTTGAATGGAGGGTGTCAGAGCTATTAAAATGAGCCCGAAAATTGCTGCCGACCCAACTTTGAGGGGGTGTAGCTCCGGTTCTAGGGGGTTGCTGGTGGCCGGGCATGCACCGTTGGTCTTCGACTGTGCTCTATTTTAATAGATATAAATATCAGCCAGATCCGTGAGATGGCCCTGCTTGCCCCCTCAAAGCTGACTTTCTCGCAAAATGCATCTTAAATCAGAATTTTACCTCAGAAAATGATAAAAATTGAAGGTGTCTGACAGCCCTCTGAATCTCGAATCTTAGAAACTGTGGAACTTTTCTCAGTAATACGCATGAATGACAAAACGACCTTAATCTAAGCCGCGTCAGTGGCTCAGTGGGTAGCTCGCTGCCTCTGAGTCACGGCGGCCGCTGCATCCCTAGTGGTTGTAGTGGTTCATCCTCTCGGCGTGGCAAGTTTCTTGCTGCAAAGAGTTGGTCGTCGGCACAACGCTCCACCCAGGCCACCGAAAACTGGTTACAGTGAGTAGGTAAAATGGGAACCAACTGGATCTGCCGTTGCACCGAAAGCCGCTCCTAAAAGCATGCCGCGTTGGAGGGAAGATCAACGACGTCAGGAGCCGTCTGAGAAACCAGCATTACGGCCTATACCGGTTTACTCCTCCTCGGCCGGGCGGCCGCTGGGAGCTGTCAGCACCATGACGTCACCACGCCAGGCACTCTCTTAGTACCTGGCGCCCAACAGCATGGCTTGAGTGGCTTGGCAGTGAAAGAAGGGCAAACGTCCGAGATGACGATATAAGGGGTAACGAAATGGACCGTGCAGGTCTGATCGTAGGGCCGTACATTGTACGACCCCCCCGCCAGATCGGATCGGATCGGATCGGACCTTAATCTACTCAATAACCTATGTAACAGTCTTTTCCTGTTAAAAATGCCTCTATAACTATGCAATATTTTCTTTCAAATTTTAATGCCTAGGTTCTGTTCGAATGCAATTTCGAATATCTTAACAGGTCATCTGCGGAAGGGGGACGGGTTTCGTGCGTCTGGCACCGGCCGGGTGGTCTGAGCCCAAATTTTGGGAGGGGTTTGGCACTAAAAACTCTCAAAAATCGCAAAAAAATCGCAATTTTTCGGCTAAAATCGTCAAGAATCGCTAATTTGGGCTGAAATACTGCTAAAAAGTGCTGTTTTACAGGCGATTTTGGCAATTTTTGTGTCTGAAATTGCAGAAAATCGTAAAAATTTGCTAAAAAAATTACTTGCCAGAAAATCGGAATGGGGGTTGGAAAAGTCGTCTCGAGGAAGGGGTCCCCATCCATGGGGTCTGGCCTAACTCGAATCTGGGGCAGACCCCCAAACTGAGACTCCTCTGTTACATGTATGCTTAAAACCATGTTCAGACAAAGTCATTTTAAAAAGAATGGTCATGAATTTACAGAGAAAAATGCTTCTAAGTTGGATCTCTGATTAAATTTTCAACTTTCACTAGCAATTTCAAGCAAAAGATGTTGTTTCACCAATTCACTAAAGTGTGTCCAAAACTTTTTAAGTTCATTTTAGAATCTACTATTAAAATGCTATTAAAATACTATTAAAATTGTTATTTAATAGTATTAATATTAAATCTAAATTAAAATTAACAGGGGACTATTATATTAATATTAAATTAAAATTAAAATCGGCTAGTTCTATTATATTAATATTAAATTAAAATAAAATTTCACTATTAAAATAACAGTATTTAGCGGGCACCAGGCAGCTCGATGTCAATTGCACCAAAAGAGTTGTGTAACAATTAGGATTCCGACGATATATCGATATCGATATCGAAAAGTCGATATATCGACCCTTTTTCAAATATCGATATCGATATCGATATCGCGATATTTCGCATCGATATTTTCGATATTTTATGTGCGGAAAAGTAGGAAAAACAACAATACTGGCACCAAGTTTCTTTCTCTGGACCAGTAAAAACAGTTTTTCCTGGATAACTCGGAAATCGATGGTATAGTCAAAGCCTAACAGTGGCATGATAGCTCTCAGATACATACATCAATTTTTGGCATTCTCAGCTTTCTGAAAGCAGCTGATGGGCGGTTGAAATGATAGTAAGCAAAAAAGTCCGATTTTTTACTAAAATAAAGGTTTTTGTCCTATTTGTGATTAAAATAAGTTAAAATCATACATGTAACAGGTCATTCGCCGAAGGGGGAGGGGGTGGGGGGTCTGGCGCCGGCCGGGGGGTCTGAGCCAAGAGGGTGGGAGGGGGGTAGGGCTCTCAAAAACGCTCAAAAATCGAAAAAATCGCACTTTTTGGGCTCAAAATCGTCAAAAATCGCTAATTTGGGCTGAAATACAGCTAAAAAGTGCTGTTTTACAGGCGATTTTGGATTTTGGCAATTTTTGTGTCTGAAATAGCAAAAAATCACAAAAATTTGCTCAAAAAATTACTTGCCAGAAAAATCGGAGGGGGGTCTGAAAAATCGTCTCGGGGGGGGGGGTCTGGCCTAAGTCGGGTCGGGGGCAGACCCGCCGGTGTTGGTGCGATACGCCGACCGGTGCGATACGCCGAGTGATTAGAAAGGTGCGATACGCCGACTAAGAGGTGCGAAACGCCGACTTATTAAACTCCGCCTACAATTAGGTGCGTTACGCCGACTAAAGAGGTGCGAAACGCCGACTGCCCAATGATAGAGGATTTATGATTTGGGGGCCCTAGAACTGGCACACATTCGATCAAGCATGTGCTACCTATGTACACTGTAGGTAGGTAGACTAAAGTTGGTAAACTTGATTTCGGTGCGTTGGCTTCTAAAGACAGAAAACACGATAAAGAAAACAATGGAATAACCAACTTAGCTTTTGAAACACGAAATCGACTCTTTCCAATCGAATTTTATCAATTCATTTCGAAAACATGAAATTGTTCTGGTGCTGCAGCAATCCATGTTTAATGTTTTTGTACCCGCTAGTATTTGCTTAGGGAAAGCCATCAGAAATCACTACAGAAGTACAGGAAGACGTACGGTTTTGGAAAGTGTCCGATTTCAGTGCAGAAGTAGAAGTTGTTTGAGCGGACGGATCTTTTAGCTTTCAGTCTCATCGGGAGTTAGCATTGCACATACCTTACTTCTTCGCTTTTTATGTAATTTAGCACCCTTAGCTAGGCGCACGTTAAAAATCGAAAGGTAACAGTCGCTTTCTGTGTGGTCAGATGGAGTATGACTATTGAGACCCTAAATTGAAAGTTAGGCACAGCCGCTGTAGCTTGGTATACAGTAGTAATACATATTGATGTTGCCTTAAGCTGAGAGACTGTTTTGGGGATATTCCCTTTGGCCTTTTACACCGCAACACCCAATAATCACTATACACCAACAATTTTGAAAAAATTCTATAATTCAGTAATTTTTTTGTTTTTGGTTTTCCGATATTGTTTCATCTTTAATCTATTGTTTTAGTCAGATAAGTTACGTACAATGTGTGTCATAAGGGAAGCATTCAAAACTGGCGCCTTCCTACTGTACTGGCAGTCGGCGTATCGCACCTGCAGTCCTCGTATTGCACCTGTCAATCAAGTCGGCGTTTCGCACCTCTCTGGTCGGCGTTTCGCACCGGTCGGCGTATCGCACCTGAATCGACCCGCCAGACATGTTACATGTATGGTTAAAATACAGCTATTCTGCCTGAGCTCATTTATGCGTAATGACGGTGGGGCATCGGGCTGAGGCAACCTTATATTGAAGGGCTTCAGAAGGGCCACCCCCACCAGCTTTTCTGCGATTCTCTATGTACTTAATTGATATCAGATCGCTGATTGCATCAGTGCTTGACTGACTGATAAGCAGCAAGAGCAGTCGTCTGGTCTTTCAAATTCTCAGATTTTCCTGCATAACTATAAATATCGATATCGATATCGATCGATATTGAGCTGAAAATATCGATATCGATATCGAATATCGTCGAATTTTGATATCGTCGGAACACTAGTAAAGTAACAATAGCCAATCAATGAGTGGCTTTGCTCAAGTGAAGGCCTTTATGAAGTTGGAAGCTTAGAAGATAAAGTTTACGGCCTAATAAACCAATATAAAAATATTTGGAACAAAAGGAAAAGCTGAAAAACATGGTTGTTCACTCAAATTGGGCATGTAGCAGAATTTGAAAACTTATTCAAAGTTTTGTGTGCCGCTGGTAGTGGCAAAAGAAAGTTGGATATACAGTAGATGTCACTGAAATACATCGTATCTGCAAAAAACTGTCAATACTGCTATAAAATCTAATTCCCAGTATTTCCCGGTATTAAGAATGTGCGAACCAGAATTGGAAACCGGGAGTGAAAATACCGGGAATTCCCGGTTCTTCGGGAAATACCGGGATCCCGGTTGCATCACTAGTCTTGACCGCAAAGGCAATAGCTCCAACAACTGGACTCAATTTCAAATTATTATATTACAATTCGCACAAAATGGTAAAGTGGTGGTAAATGGTAAATGGAATTTCACACAGCTTTCGTAAAGGCAATTTTCGGATGGGGCTTTTCCCTATAACCGTCTTCATTTTTAAGTTACAGTACACGAAGGTGCCGATAAGGTGCATTAGACGCTTCGCGCACACCATTTTTAAGAACAAAACTGTAGAGCGTCAAGCAATATCTGCTCTAACCAATTTCAAAAGTTGACAGTATGTCCTACTTGTACTAGGAAGTGTACGACAGGAAAAACCGGAAAAGTAGGTACCGACCTAGTAGGTGTCAGGTACATGTAAGTACTTTTATTTTCAAGTAGGTTCAGGTTCAGGTTCAGGTTCACAACTTTCAGGTTAATACCCAGGTTTCAGGTTCAGGTTCAGGTATACCTACCAACTGTAATATCGACCCTTTTCCGATATCCATATCGCGATATTTAGCATCGATATATTCGATATTTTGGTGCGGAAAAACGAGAAAAAACAAACTTTAGCTCAAGTTTATTTCACTGGAACAGAGTCCAATTTTTAACTAAAATCAAGGTTGTTGACTTATTTGTGATTAAAATAGGTTAAAACAACCTATTCTGCCTGAGCTCATATATACCTAATCTGGGCATACTTTTATCTCTGCAAAGTATTCACCACCACAATAGGGAATATATGAATAACGTGGGTTTGTTGGTGTCAGTATACACCAGTCAGGCACTTACCGCCGTTTATGGTACCAACACCATATAAGGTGCCGGTACCATATATGGTACCGGTACCGTAGGTAGTGGTACCATATATGGTACCAGTACCATATATGGCGGGGGGCAGTACGATGTACAGCCCTACGATCAGACCTGCACGGTCCATTTCGTTACCCCTGATATCGTCATCTCGGACGTTTGCCCTTCTTTCACTGCCAAGCCACTTAAGCCATGCTGTTGGGCGCCAGGTACTAAGAGAGTGCCTGGCGTGGTGACGTCATGGTGCTGACAGCTCCCAACGGCCGCCCGGCCAAGTGGCCAAACCGGCATCAGCCTTATTGCTGGTCTCTCAGACAGCTCCTGACGTCGTCCCACCTTCGGGGCCTGTGGTGGTACCATATACTGTACATTGTATGGTGACGGTACCATATATGGTGCCGGTACCATATATGGTACCACTACCCTCGGTACCAGTACCATATATGGTACCGGCACCTTAGAGTATATGGTGTCAGTACCATAAACGGCGTTAAGTGCCTGACTGTACAAGATGTAAAGATTAGGATATCAACTTTAGCTCCAAACCCCAACTAGCCAACAAACCCACCCTGCGCAAAGGCAATCGCCACGGCACTGCTGAAAGCGTCTGAGTCGTGTGCATCTTGTCTTGCGCTTATGGCTTACTAACGCCAGTTGTTTTCTGTTCTACAGATCGATTCTGGGTCAAAATGCCCCCCGTCATGGACTAAGGGTCCCGACCACCCAGATCGCCAAATCTGAGCCTAAGGCTCATGCCCCGGTAGCCAGCTATCTTCAACCGTGTTTCATTTATGCAGACAATGTACATTTTTAGATCGAATAAAAGAACTAGATTTTAAAGTATGCAGAGATTAGATTGTGGCTGTTGAATAAGGGTCGTGACCAAGCAGACAACATAGCTATGCATATACTCAGGGATGGATATTTTTCCGAAAAAACCTCGGCCTGTTTTTTTCCAGTTTTTTTCCGTTTTTTTTTCGTTTTTTTTCCAAAATCGCGGAAAAAAACTCCTGCTCAAGTTCTGTGTATCCTAGTCTGGTTTTATAATTCCTAACGCTTTCTAGCGTCTTTCTGAGTCTTTTCAGAACAGAAATACCCATCCTACATGGATATAAATCACGAAACAGGCATGAAACAGTCCCTGACAGCTCCATCAATAAATTCGATAAGCAAATTTTTGCACAACAGTTTGCGTTTTGGTTTTAGATTGCCAAATTTGGTATTTTCTATTGTTTTTCTAACAGTTTTGAGTCACTGTAGCCTATTATGCATCTCAAAAGTCTATTTTTTAACTGAAAATGACATAAATTAGCTATTTTCAGCTTGAGTTTTTTCCGCGATTTATGTTTCTTTCCGACCCTTTGGAAAAAAACTGTTTTTTTTCCCGGAAAAAACACCGGAAAAAACACACCTCAGATCCGATCCGATCCGATGTGCGGGGGGCCTTACGGCCTGCGATCAGACTCGAGGTCCATTTCGCTTCCCCGTGATTCGTCATCTCGGACGTTTGCCCTTCTTTCACTGCCAAGCCACTCAAGCCATGCTGTTGGGCGCCAGGTACTAAGAGAGTGCCTGGCGTGGTGACGTCATGGTGCTGACAGCTCCCAACGGCCGCCCCGGCCAGTGGCACTAAACCGGTATCAGCCTTATTGCTGGTCTCTCAGACAGCTCCTGACGTCGTTGATCTTCCCTCCAACGCGGCATGCTTTTTGGAGCGGCTTTCGGTGCAACGGCAGATCCAGTTGGTTCCCATTTTACCTACTCACTGTAACCAGTTTTCGGTGGCCTGGGTGGAGCGTTGTGCCGACGACCAACTCTTTACAGCAAGAAACTTGCCGCGCCGAGAGGATGAACCACTACAACCGCTAGGGATGCAGGGGCCGCCGTGACCCAGAGGCAGCGAGCTACCCACTGAGCCAACGACGCGGCCACCTCAGATCCCTGGATACACTAGATATTTAGATCCACATATTTATGAGATTGCGTTCTTTACCCTCTATATAGCTTTACAACAATAGAGCTTAACAGTAGTAGAGCAGGGTAACCATTGGAACATCGCTTGCCACTGAAGGCTCGCTCGATTGCGCAAGACAATTCCAAAGAAATGCGATACCACAGACTGATTATGTCCCTGGCCAAACGTTACATCTAGCAGAACAAGTGATTTTCTGTTGCTAAAAGATACAATAGCAAAGATCGATCTACATACTGTATGGTTGCTCATAGCTTTCATTGGAAGCAAATGCATTCTATTGTATGTCTAGAAAAGATTTAATTCTTGACATAATGATCGTCGGATTGCCCCAAAAACTCATTGTCACATATTAAATACACTATAAGAAAGTTGAAGATTATATTAAAGAGCACTACTTAATTTTCAGTTGAGCGCCATAGCCTGAAATTCCTGGAAACATTTGTATACTTATAATATAAACTGTATGATATTCCATAAACGACATCATCTCACAAGAAAGAATGGGGATCAGCTGAGAGCTTTAGGACACCATAACCTAAAAAAGAAATATGATTATTGCTTTGTTCATAATTTATCACTTTTAGGCAAAATTATTGCTGCTTTCTTAGTATGACTGATTGACTAATATAGCCAGTTGAGCAATGTCCCAGTCGTAATATTAAAGAAGCATGAATATACTTGCCTGCTTGGCTAGAACAGTTCCCAGGAGCAACCATACTTATGTAGGCAAAAACATAAAGCGACATCGCTTCAATGAGAGGGAGTCCTGGAAAACACTCAATGCCATTTTGTGCGGAGGTCTGAAAATTTGAATTATGAGATGACTATGCACAGCCCTCTAGTTGTGAACCTTAGAGATGTTCAGGGGCCGCCCCTAATGAAATTCTAACCGTTCTCATTCAGCTAGTTGAAATGTTCTAAAAATACTCGTCATGGTGATCAGTTTTGGCCTGTGCGAGTCTCTGACAGACTGTTTACCATATGCCTTGAACAGAGCCAGTGATGTCTAAGCCGTAATTAGGAACTGTGCCTTTGCAACCAAAGTTTATATATAGAAAAATTTTTTATGTTGTTTCTCACTAAACCGCAATTGCAGATCGTGAGTCTGATTGGCCAATAGCAGTCTGGCGCTTCGACGTCCTTCTGCTCGTTTCAGAAAACAGGAGGGTAGGTACCTTATTTGGTAAAAATACTTGTTCAGCAGTACAGTACGCATAATGATGGCACTGTGACAGATGGGGTACCAGACCACCACCAAAAAGGCCACGTTCATTAGCGAGAAGCAACAACTGATCATAAGACACATTCCAGTTAAAATTTATTTATGAACGACCTAATCATCAATCTATGAACGCGTTCTAGCTTCTCTTGGTGGCACTGTGCAGCAGGCCACCAGATCTCAACTGCATAGGTTAGACTACTCAGGATGCAAGTATGATACACTGTTTCCAACACGTACAGAGGGGCAAATTTACGGAAATTACGGTTCAGAGCGCCAATTTTCTGCTTGGCTTTTGCAACAACAATAGTAGTGTGGTGGGCAAAATTGAGCTCATGGTTTAGATACACGCCCAAATACTTATATGTCTCAACTCACTCTAAGTAACTACCATTAACCCCTTGCAACTCACCTGCCACTTAGGTGGCTTTGCCGATACCTTGAAATTCGCGTTTGCCGATAGTTTTTATCGATAGTTTTAAATTTTTTCGACAAAAACTATCGGCTAATTTGGACCTATCGGCAAAGTGCCGATAGTTTGAATTGAAAATGTAGAACGTTCGGCAATTTTTCTGGCCGACTATCGGCAAATTTTTTGCCGATAGTTTTATCGTTATCGGCAAATAGCCCAAGAAAATAAAAAAAAGAAGAAACAAAGACTGAAGGAAAGCAAACAAAATTTATTGACAGAAAAGTAATATCAAATATCATTTGTTTGTGTTTCTTTGTTTGCGAATGTTTTCGTCTCTGTCTGCGACGCGGTTGATGTAGTCAATGATGCATATTGAATTGGGGGCTAAAAATAAACAAAATAAGAAGAATAATAGCTCTATATCTATTTTCTCAGCTTCTTACCACCCAACTAACCGCTTTCACGGTTCTCTTCTGCGTCGGTGTTTCCTGTGAGTGCTGATTTGTGTCGTCATAACGGTTTTGCTGCCTGAATGAATCAACAGTGATTATTTATTGCTTGTATTGTACGGTTTATGCAGAAAATGTTATCTACTTCGTATGTTTCGGGCTTTGAAGACTGTCTGGCTGCCGACTCTCATGACCTTGGTAGGTGTTTGGGTTTAGAGCTCTGTGTGAAATTCATCTGTCCAGAATACGTCTTGGAAAAGAACGCTGTTGTCTGTCTAAAACGTAATGCATATACATGTAACAGTGGGCCGGTGGGGTCCCCACCAGACTTTTTCCAGGCACCCCTTCCGATCTTGACCTCATTAGGATTTTCCGACCCCCTTTTTCTTCTGACCCCTTTTTTCCTGACCCACCGATTATCCCCACAGATTTTCCCGACCCCGTGACCCCCTCCGATTTTTGCCTGAAGTTATTTTGTCTGAAAATTTTTAAAATTTTTTAATTGGATACACTACAATTACTTTTTAACCATACATGGGACAGAAAAATCCGGAGGGGTGCGAGGTAGTCCCGGGGGTTCCACAAAAGTCCAAAAAAACGCCTAAAAAGCGAAAATGATCTCCCTCCAGAAGCGGGATGGGGAGGGGGTGCGGGCGGTCCAGGATGGGGTATTGGCTGGCGATGTGGGTAACCCCCTCACCCCGATCCATGTATGTTTTTAGCTGCATTTTAGCCCAAATTAGTTGCGACGATTTCCCCCAAGGGAGAAAAATATCACAAGCCAAAATAGGCGTTTTTTGGACTTTTTCCTGGACCCCCTGAGACCTCCAGATAGAGATGTGCACGGGCACCTTTTTTCCGGCCCGGCCCGGCCCGGCGGGCCGATCAGGTGAGGCATGCCCGGCCCGCCATGCCCGGCGGGCATCAAAATCTGGCCCGGCCCGGCCCGGGGGGCCTGAAAATGGTGCCCGGCCCGGCCCGGCCCGCCCAAAATCCGGCCCGGCCCTGTCCGGCCCGTTAATTTTGCTTTGTCTTACTAAATTTTCGGAAATTTCGCATGAATTTTCAGATTAAAAGCTAAATTTCTGTTAAGCTTTGGAAATGGGCATTTTAAAAGAGCGAATTTTAAATTTATGCCTTCTTTTAATTAGAGTGCGAACTGGTATTGGGTTGTTTTCCAGGAATTGATATTGGGGTTTTTTGTTGGGGTATATATTGTTTATTGGGGTCATTGATGTCATGTCATACACAATGTACATACATTACATATCCAGGGCAGTGGTTGACACCCTTTTTAAAGCCAGACGCAGAAGCTCAACCCTATAAATCAAAGTGTGCACTTGAATCTAAGCTTGAGCTCCAAATTGAGGCTTAAAATTAAGTTCGTCGGCAGGTGGGGTAAAGGCTTGTGTACGAACGGCACCAAGGCTGAAATTACTGTTAAAATAATTCTGCATATGGTGAATTCATTTGGGGTAATGCTAAGCTAATCAAGGTGTTCTTTTTTGTATTCTGGTGTTCTTTATATATGCCCGACGGGCATCAAAATCGGGCCCTGCCCGGCCCGGGGGGCCTGAAAATGGTGCCCGGCCCGGCCCGGCCCGTCCAAAATCGTTGACGGGCATGCCCGGCCCGTGCACATCTCTACCTCCAGACCCCCTCCAGTTTTTTCCGGCCCATGTAATCCCAACCCCCCTCCCCTCACCTAAAGTTTTGGCTTAGAACCCCCTAAGGCTTAGATTTTTCCAGGAACCCCCTCCGATCTGGACCCCCTTCGGTTTTTCCGACCCCAACAATTTTCTGGTAAGTAATTTTTTCAGCAAATTTTTACAATTTTTTTTAGAATGTCACATTAAAATTGCTAAAACAGCACTTTTTAGCTGTATTTTAACCCAAATTAGCACTTGCCAACTTTTTTTGCAAAATTGGTCAACCGCCTCCATCTCTGTGCCCGACTCAGGCCCACCCCTCCAGAATTTTTGGCCCTGGGGATGTGTTTGTAGTTCACTTGCACCGTTATGGTACCACTGAGAGTACGACTGCTGTCATGGTGGTGCCTTAGCTGGTACAGTAACACGCTTGAAACAGTGCCCAGGGGTAGCGGCCGTGAGGAGGTGGGATACATACATGGGCCGAAAAATCTGGAGAGTGTGTGGAGGTAGTATCGGGGTCCGACAAAAGTCCAAAAAACGCCCACCACTTGGGCGAAACACCCTTGCGAAACACCCACGCCCTTGGGCGCAACACCCTTGCGCCCACCTACACCTATCCCACTCCCCTCTCCCGGCTCGGATCTGTATGGGGTGGGGGTGCAAGCAAAGATCCGAAACGGCTGGAAACGTGTTTTTAGCACTTATTAATTAATAATATAACTTTAAGCAGCCAAAATACGTTTGACATCAATAAACAATCTCTTACTTTTACTCTTTTACTATTTCTCTTTTACAAGACTTTTTTTGCCATTTTGAGCTTGCTTTTAGTAAAATCTGTAGGCAATGTGCCTTTTAATAACACCAAAAACTGTCAATTCCACTATCAAAAACGCATTTGAAGCCAAAAATTAATTATTTCAGAGCCAGTTAGTTGGTATTGGAGCCTCTGCTATGTAGTACTGGTACATTGTACTTTTGGGCCGGTGGTAGAGACCTGCACGGGTCATACATGTAACACGGGGCCCGGGGGCCTGCCCCCGCCCAACGTAAGACAAACACCCCGAACGGGACCCCCTGAGAAGATTTTTCCGCCCCCGTCTGATTTTCTGGCAAGTACACGTTATTTTAGGCCGGGCAGGGCCTGAAAAAAGGTGCCCGTGTACATCTCTACTGTACCTACCCCAGGCCGCCCGAACCTGTTTATTACATGTATGGAAGGTTCGGCGCCTGAGCCCATCGGATGTCAAACGCAAAATTCGATTAGCAGCCAGACTCTAAAATCGCTTATAACAGTCAGGCACTTAACGCCGTTTATGGTACTGACACCATATAAGGTGCCGGTACCATATCGTCGCCACTATGGTAAAACGAGCCAAGTAACAAAATGGAAAAAATGGAGTTAAGTGCGAAAAACTATAGCTAAAGCACCTAAAAACGTTTTGGCGAAGGAACGAAGTCGAAATTCGCTCTGTGTCAGGAGATAAAGCCATGTAATCAGAGGCATGTGCACGGACATCACCAGGTGATCGTGGTAAAATGAGCCAAGTGCTTTGTGCTTTTCCTGTTAGCTGACTTAATTTAACACAAGTGACACATGCAGAATGTTTTGCACACCAATTATGTAGTTGTATTTTAGGTAAAAATATTTAAACTGATATTGAAGCTAATTCACGAAAATGTAACAAATACAGTATACATCAAAAAAATGTCCCATCGCTTTTTCGGCCTTCACTCAAACGTTTCGTTCTCAGTCACTTCTTTACCGATTTGGCTCAAATTTTCAGGAAAAATTAACAACATGGTTGGCTAAATATTCTGCAAGCGTGGTGCCAAAATTCCGACTCATACTGGTTTTATGACCCGAAAACTAGGAATGAGGGTGGTCCACGCAAATTTAATTTTTTTCGGTAATACAAGGAGTACAGTCCTGAAACTTGCAGGAATGATTGGTGTTACTATTGGGCATAACATACTAAGCGGGCAGCCCGGTAGCTCAAAGGGCACTAAAATGGGGGAATTTCAAAAACATGACGAAATATGACTTTTCTTCGTAAAACCGGCAAAATGACGATTCTAAAGATTTTCAATTTTCAAAAAACGCTGCAGGGATGGTTACTATGGTGTGGGACAGAGCTTAAATATCAGGTTCATTTATTTGTCGAACTTCCTGCTACAATCTATGTTGATTAACAACAGATTCAGTGCTTTGATTCTAGAAGGTGCAGATTTCTTAACTATGGGATTTTCACTCATATTTTTGAAATTCCCCCATTTTAGTGCCCTTTGAGCCACAGGGCTGCCCGCTTAGTATGTTATTCCCAATAGCAACATCAATCATTCCTGTAAGTTTCAGGACTGTACTCCTTGTATTACAGAAAAAAAATAAATTTGCGTGGACCACCCTCATTCCTAGTTTTCGGGTCATAAAACCAGTATGAGTCGGAATTTTGGCACTAAACTTGCAGAATATTTAGCCAACCATGTTGTTAATTTTTGCTGAAAATTTGAGCCAAATCGGTAAAGAAGTGACTGAGAACGAAACGTTTGAGTGAAGGCCGAAAAAGCGATGGGACATTTTTTTTATCTATACTGTATTTAAAAGGCGATTTTCTCGATTTCGACTTTCTGTTACTTGGCTCGTTTTACCATAGTGGCGACGATATGGTACCCCCACGTTCGGCGACTGTGGTGGTACCATATATGGTACCCCTACCCATGGCCATGGGTGCCGGTACCATATGTAGTCACGGTAGCATTTAAGGTGCCGGTACCATATATGGTACCACTACCATATACAGTATGGTACGAAATCTGAACGGCACCTTATATATACAGGGTGTGTCAAAAAAAAAACAACCCAGCAGAGATTTTGCTGTAGCAACCGCAAATCTCAACCGATTTGAATGAATCCTGCTTTAAATGAAAGATAAATAAATTCTTGAAAGACAGGTGAAGGCCCTATTAAGATACGATGCTTAGTTCCTGAGATATTTTCCTTCAAACTCAAAACAGAGATTTTGGCAGTAAACAAGAACGATTCCGTTGCACTTCACAACAAAACGGATTCCTACTGCTGAGGGGCAACAAGACTTTTACAAATGAAGTAACCAAGCATGTGTGGCACCAGAAAACCTCGTTACGTTAGCCCTGAGCAGTAGGAATCGGTTTTATTATGAAGTGCAACAGAATAATAAAAATCGCTCTTGTTCATAGCCAAAATCTGTTTTGACTTTGAGTGCAAATATCTCAGGAACCAAGCATCATATCTTAATAAAAGCTTCACCAAACTTTCAAGAATTAATTTATCTTTCAAAATAGGAGTCACTGAAATCGGTTGAGATTTGCGGCTGCTACAGTAAAAAATCTGCTGGGTTGTTTTAATCTCTGTTGTGCACTGCCAAAATCTCTGTTTTGATTTTGAAAGCAATTATCTCAGGAACTAAGCAACGAATCTTAATAAAAGCTACACCAGTCGTTCAAGAATTTATTTATCTTTCATTTAAAGCAGGATTCATTCAAATCGGTTGAGATTTGCGGTTGCTACAGCAAAAAATCTGCTGGGTTGTTTTTTTTGACGCACCCTGTATATGTGCCTGACTGTATAATCATCGTTTCGGACTAAAAGTAGCTTAAAAAACGTTAATCTGGGCTGCACTCAAATACAGCTAAAAATCATTCGCGGTTTGACAGGTAATTTGGCAATTTTCGTCTCTGCGTTTGTAAAAACTCCGAAAAAACTGTTACAAAGATTGCGTCCTAAAAATCAGAGGGGGTTGACCAGTGGAGTATCCCGGGGCATACATGTACTACGTAGGGGCTTTGGGGTTACCCCCTAGCAAGAAAGGCCAAACCCCCTACCCTCCGAGACAGTTTAGGGACCCCCAACCGAAAAATGCAAGTACTGGAAGCGGCTCCTCTTCTAATAAAACTGGATCGGAAATAGCTAATTTTCAGCTTAAAATTCGTTTGAAAATCCTTTGGAAACCACACATGGGTCGCGGGGGAAAGCAGGTTTACCCCCTCCCCTCGCCGGCCGATACCACCCCTCGACCGGCCATACCCCCTCCCCAACCGTCGCCGAAAATTTTCGCTTATTTAAGGCAAAATAGGCGTTTTTGGACGTTTTTCCGGGACCCCCCGGATCTGCAGACCCCCTCCGGATTTTTCCGGCTCATGCATGTATGTTGGAAACCGAATTTTGGCGTTTCCGTTGCTTATGTTTTAGAGAAATCGTGTTTGTGGAAAGAGGTTTCGCCCAGAGGGGGTCTGAAATTTCAAAAAGCTCCAAAACGCCTGGAAACGCGTTTTCAGCACGTTTTTTCAGTAAGGACGCTAAAAAACGCTATTTTAAGCTGCCAAATAGCGTTTTAGAGTTAAAAACAAGCAAAAAATGACAAAAATGGCTTCCAAAAACCCCGATTTCTCATAAATATCAGCAGTGGAAACGCAAAATTCGGTTTCCAAAGGCTTTTCAAGCGAATTTTAGGCTAATTAGTGATTTCTGAGCCAGTTTGTTAGTACTGGAGCCACTACTGGTACTTGTATTTTTGGGTCGGGGGTCCCTTAACCTGTCTCGGGGGTGATGGGGGTTGGCCTTTCCAGCAGGGGGTAACCCCCCAAACCCCCCTAGTACATGTATGGGCACCACCACCCATACATACATGTATGTACAGTTAAGCTCAAAAAAATTGCAAGTGATTTGGCGAAACGCCACAGCGAAACGCGGTGGCGGATCGCCATTGGAGTCCAATTACAAGCCTTGCCAGACTGGCCGAAGCAGCCAATTGCGTCATATGTGACAGTGAAGGGTCATCTATTGACCTGAGCTTCCAACCCCTGCGACTGCGAAAACATTTAACCTGCTGCTGGCCCGTTCTTAACAGTCTCTCTTACAACAGTAGCCAGCAACGTTGTCCTTACACTTCCAACCTGTTAAGCAAGCTAAAGGTCTTCAACCTACCGGTCGAAAACTTTTCCAGCCAAACTGATATTAACGCCGTTGCACCTATATCAGAAATAGGGAGGGTTGTTTGTTGGCAGAGCTACCCCATTAGTGCCATTAAAATTACAAAGGATTAGCAAACTATGTATGTGTGTGAACCTGTGGTTGTTTTTAAAGTTTCAGCTAGATTAGCATTAATAATTGCGGCAAACGAATGACGTGTTTTTGACCTGCCGGTCGAAATGTTTTTACTGCTAGATTGTTGGAAACATAATTTGCAGCTCCGAGGGTCTCTAGGCCTTTTCCAGTAGTAGCGGTCGCTACGTTCGCGACCGTTCTGGGAATACAACCGGCCTGCCCAATTGGAACAGAAGCGCCTGGTGCCTGCGATACTTTTTGGCAACAGAATACTCATCATAATCCCTAATCCCATCACTTTTGACAGCGCTGGCCATTCGAACAATAGGATGGGGCGCATGGGTCGCTCTTCGCAAGGCTACCCTACCCGTTGTTCGGCCACGACCGCTATCGGGCGCTAATATTGGAACGCAGCCGAAATAGCCGGGCGCCCCAAACACCGGACGCGACAGTAGCGACCGCTAATATTGGAAAAAACCTTCTGTTGTGGCACTAGGGTAGATCAATATTATACAAAGTCATTACTCTACTCAGCTATAATTTTACACGATTGTTCGAGTTTTTGTTTCAAAAATGAATTTAAAACATTAAATTCTCGATCAGTGAAAAACTTTGGCTATTGAGTTATTAATGAAAAAGAATTTGCCGCTACCATTCTCCGTGGTACGAGAATACATACTGCACTGCAATTATGTACAACAGTTCCAATGTTAAGTTGAGGGTCTCAGAAAGCGCCAGAGCCAATTGGCGCTGGCTACCCTATTTTTACAAATTGGGGGTGTGCTGAGTGAGCTGAGAGTGCGTAGCTAGCTTTTGTCGGCCAGCAGCCAGCAGATGACCCTTACGTAATTATTGGCTAGGGGCGCTTGCCAGCATCCATTGGCTGTAACTTGACCCTAGTGGCGAAACGCCTGGCGTTCTGCCACGGCGAAACGCCAACTCGCAATTTTTTTGAGCTTAACTGTATAACGGGTGGTCTGCTCCCGCCGACTTCGATCAAATATCCCAGAAGATTTTTTCCACCCCTCCGGTTTTTCTACAAATATTTTTTGGACATTTTTACAACTTTTTAGAATTTCAGATGCGAAAAATTACAAGTGAAACACCGCTATTTACTGTAGCTGTATTTGAATTGAGCCCAAATAAGCCCTTTGTCGGTGTGACGTTTAGCCAAAAATTGATTTTTATTGATTTTTAGTACACTAACCCCTAAATTTGGGCTCAGAACCCCGAACACACCCTCCTCCATAGACGGATGACCTGTTACATGCATGTCAGAACGTATCAAATGGTACATACCTGAACTGAGGTTAATTGGTGGTCCAACAATTAGCAGCAGAATCAATTCAATGCGCAGGGAGCATTTCAGTACAGATGCATAAGTGATGGCAAACCAGAAAAACTTTAATTGTCTCTTCAGTACTATGTATAGATGATGCGTATCAAAACCGACAACCAAACAACAGACACTAATGGGGAACAAGTAACAGTTGAAGCGCGCGCAGGCACTACTGACAGACTGTACAAAATAGACACCGCCGAAAAATCGATACACGCACGCTGCCAAAACAAACAGACAATACGTTAGGCACGCGTTGGCACTACATACACGGGTGCATAAAAACCTCGGGAGCGCAAAGTCGCATTGGTACCGACCCAAAAATAGGCAGGTATACCCTATCGACAATAGGTATACCTCAAACTGTAACGTTGAGGCTTAACATTAGTGGGGTGTGTTTTCTTGCTTTCTAGGGCAAGCTAAAGTTTGCTTAACAAAAATAAGGGTACAATTTAGGTCGAATCGTCAAAACTGACAAATGCTAATCTAAGAAACATCAAAGAATTTATAAAGGGAGCAGACATGGTCAAAAGGGGGCTGAGGGGGTTGACCCATACATCGGCCGCGGGGGTCTGGGGGTATGCCCACCCCCCCCTTGGGCTCGACCCCCCAAACGACCCCACACACCCACATGAAGCAGACTTTTGTTCCTGACCCCACCCACCAAAATCGCCGTGACCCCCCAAACCGGCAGGCCCACACCCAACTTTTCGGATTTTGACTACCCCGACCCATTTTTCCGGCCGATGTATGGGTTTACCCCCTCAGGCTCTGACCTATCCCCCTCAGCTACCTCTGCTCTTTTTTTCTTGCCATCCCCTCAACCCCCAATCAGCCGCAGCTACCCCCTCAGTATTTGAAAATTTACCACCCCCTCAGATGAATGCTAGCCCACGTCTGTAAGGGAGTGGCGTTGGCTCTGTATTAATCCTTGGTTGCATGATGGTGGCAAGGTTGACGATGACCAGGCTACCAGTTTGCGGGTAAAATCATACTGTTTTATTGTGTGTACGTGCTGGTTGAAATGTAATTTGGATGACCAGTAAAGTGTCATTCTGCCATCATCTCCACCTATGGATGACCAGTAAAATCGTTGTTTGGTTGTCATTTCCATCTCTAAAACAGACATACATACAAGAAGCATGTATCAAGAAACATCTGCACTTATCATTTGACTTTTCCACTTCATTCTCCATTCAATTAGCCATATGTTACACATCGCTTTATTTTTATTTTTATTATTTATTTGTAATTTTTTCAGTTGCCGTTTCAATTGCCGAACATTCGGCTATCTCCGATTTCTTTCGGTTAAAATTGATTTTTCTTCGGCAATTTTTTCACAATTTTCTTTCGGCTAATATTTCACTTGAAAACTATCGGCTAATTTTGAATTTCAAAATTTGCCGATACCTATCGGCAAACGTATTTTTGCCGATAGTTTTGAAAACGGTGTGTAACATAGGGTTAATACGCAACCGACTCAGTAAGTTGGGTGCTACAGTATGATGTCCGAACACCACATACTTGGTTTTGGTGACATTAATCTGGAGAGACAGAAGATTGAAAAAGCTCACTATGGCATCAATGTCATCTTCCAACGCAGCCTCATCAAGAGCAGACTGAACAGGTTTTAGGAGCAATAAATCATCAGTGTACAGGAAGCACTGAGATTTAGCAGACAGTTTCAGGCTGGCCAAACCATCGACAAAGGCAACAAACAGGGTCGGACCGATCACAGAGCCCTGCGGCACTCCTGAAGTGGCACGTCGGATTGAGGACAGAGACTGGTCTACATTGACTGCATAAGTGCGCCCAGAAAGGTAGGACGCCAGCCACCTCAGAAGGGTGGGTGGCAGCGAGTACCGCTCGTGTAGCTTCTGTAGCAGTAGAGAATGGTCGACAGAGTCAAACGCTGCCTTTAGGTCGAAAAAGACTCCCACAGCCTTCTTGTGAGAGTCGAGCTTGGAAGAGCAGGTGTGGACAACGTTAGCTAGACAGTCCACTGTTGAGCGACCCGATCGAAAGCCATACTGTATTGAGGACAGCACAGGGAAAATAACGCCACAGACAGGCATTAATGTGTTTCTCACAGACTTTCGAAACAATGGACTTGGTCATTTGTTTACCGATTTGGCTCAACCTTTTACGACTAATTAACAATATAACTACTGTAGGTAGACACTGCGCTAATTTGGTGCGAAAATTCTAAGTCATTCCAGTTTTATTATACCGAAAAACTAAGATTTATGGTGGTCCAACATACTGAGTTGACAGCCGTGTAGCTCCAATGACAGCAAAATTGGGGAATTTCAAAAACATGATGGAGAATCCCATAGTTGAGAAATCCTTAGTTTCTCCAATGAAATCAATGAATAAGTTGTTAATCAACAGAGATTGTACATAATAGTACGTTCGACAACTGAGCGGACATGATATTTGAACTGTATTGGACATGATAGAAACGTTCCCCAAAGTGTTTTTGGAAAATCGAAAATCTTCAGAATCATCATTTCATAAGTTTTATGAAGAAAAATGACATTTTGTCATGTTTTTGAAATTCTCCAATTTTAGAGCCCTTTGAGCTACAGTGCTACCCACTCGGTATATTATGCCCAATGGCAACATCAATCATTCCTGCAAAATTCAGACCCATATTCTTTGAATTAGCTAATAATTTGAAGAGTCCATGGACCATCTTAATTCTTAGTTTGTGCATCATAAAACCAGAAGGGGTTGGAATTTGCTCATCAAACTTACACAGTATCTACCCATTTATATTTGTAATTAATCCTGAAAATTTCAGCCAAATGAACAAATGACTGAGAACAAATCGTTTGAGTGAAATTCGAAAACGGGGGGGGGGGTGGACATTTTTTGCGCTGTACTGTAGATTGACATATAGTACATATTCTTTTGATTTCTTTAAGATAATTTTGCGGTATACTATTTACCTACTAAATGCTTTTTCTTTCAGTGCAAAATAATAAAAATACGGAACGTTTTGTGACTCAGTACTGTATAGTGCTGTTATTTTACTATAGTATAGTAAAACAAAAATTAGTAATACTAGTGGTATTTTACTAGTAGTAAAATAATAGTAAAAAGTAAAATTAAGACCCAATAGTAAAGTAAAAATTAAATTAAATTACGAAAGGCCGCCAATAGTAAAATGGAAATTTTACTACTATTTTACTAGTTTTTGATAAATGCCAGCCAAACTGTTGATCAATTTTGCAATAAAATATGTATCGGTCCGCTGTTGTCTGTCAAGTTTCACATATTTTTCGTCTCTATGTTCTGGAGAACTTCGTAGTGTGATCAAATTTAGCAACTATTTGGACCAACATCAATTATTCAAAACATTTTAGCATGTTTGATACAAAATTTGCACCTAGTGACTAGTAAAATCGTAGTAAAATAGTTTCGATAATGCAAGGAGTACAGGACTGAAACTTGCAGGAATGATTGGTGTTGCCATTGGGCATAACATACTAAGCGGGCAGCCCTGTAGCTCAAAGGGCACCAAAATTGGGCAATTTCAAAAACATGACTAAATATGACTTTTCTTCGTAAAACCGGCAAAATGACGATTCTAAAGATTTTCGATTTTCAAAAAACGCTGCTGGGATGGTTTCTATGGTGTGGAACAGAGTTTAAATATCAGGTTCATTTATTTGTCGAACTTCCTGCTACAATCTGTGTTGATTAACAACAGATTCAGTGCTTTGATTCTAGAAGGTGCGGATTTCTTAACTATGGGATTTTCACTCATGTTTTTGAAATTCCCCAATTTTAGTGCCCTTTGAGCTACAGGGCTGCCCGCTTAGTATGTTATGCCCAATAGCAACACCAATCATTCCTGCAAGTTTCAGGCCTGTACTCCTTGGATTACCGAAAAAAAATAAATTTGCGTGGACCACCCTCATTCCTAGTTTTTTGGTCATAAAACCAGCATGAGTCGGAATTTTGGCACTAAACTTGCAGAATATTTAGCCAACCATGTTGTTAATTTTTGCTGAAAATTTGAGCCAAATCGGTAAAGAAACGACTGAGAACGAAACGTTTGAGTGAAGGCCAAAAAAGCGATGGGACATTTTTTTATCTACATATATACTGTACATTAGAACCTCCATTATTTCATTATCTATTGTTTTTCTTCATACAAACAAGGTTTACCACCAGGTATTTTTCGCACGTTTTGTATTTATAACGTCTCTTTTCAGAATAAAAAAAAATCTGTCTCCATTTATACTATAAATACAATAAATAGGGGGAACTATAAACACCACTATACGGTACTAATATAGTGAGTGCAATAGGTACCTGTGCAACATCTAAAATTTGGTTCATTTATTCTATCATTCGACACATGCATAAACGAAATCCAACCGCGGCATGAGCCTTAGGCTTAGCCTCAGATTTGGCCATCTGGGTGGTCGGGACCCTATTCCATGGCGGGGGCATTTTGACCTAGAATCGATCCGTAGAACAGAAAACAACTGGCGTTAGTAGCCATAAGCGCAAGTCAAGATGCACACAACTCAGACGCATTCAGCAGTGCCGTGGCGATTGCCTTTGCGCGGGGTAGGTTTGTTGGCTAGTTGGGGTTTGGAGCTAAAGTAGATTTCCTATTCTTTACATCTTGGATTCATTCTGACACCAACAAACCCACGTTATTCATATATTCCATTGTGATGGGGAATACTTTGCATAGATATCCCTGCCTTTACACGCGACACCATACCCATAAGCAGACATGGGCTAGCATTTCGGTTGAGAGAGGGGGTAGAATTTTCATTTCCTGAGCGGGGCTGGGGGGTGGTAAGCCAAAAAGTTCGATTTTTGGCTGAAATCAAGGGTTTTTTGCTTATTTTTCATGAAATAAGCCAAAAAAAGCTATTCTGAGCTATTTTACACCTAATCCAGGCATATATTATTATTATAATTTTCTATAGAAAATTCTTCCGAAAAATTCCTGAGGGGGGTAGCGGCCGGCTGAGCGGGGGTAGGTCAGAGCCTGACGGGGGGCAACCCCCGTCAACCCCTCCCTTTGCCATACATGTCGCTGGGTTTTTCCGTGGGGGGGGACCTTTTTGAAATCCCAAATAGGGTTTTGGGACCAAGTCCAAAGTGGGTTTTGCGACCTTTTTTGGGGTCCAAAAGTGGGTTTTGTCGACCTTTTTTGGGGGTAAAAAGTGGGTTTTGTCGACCTTTTTTAGGGATTCTGGGGCGAAAAATGGCTTCAAAACCCTATTTGGACCGAAAAAAGCCTTAAAACCCTGTTTTTGCATTAAAAATGCCTTAAAAACCCTGTTCCGGTTGAAAAAAATGCCTTAAAAACCGAATATTGAAGCAACGAATGTAATAAAAAGCCGTTTTGTGCTCAAAATACGTATTGAATATGAGTTTCAGCGATAAAATATAGATTGAAATGCGTTATATTGACTAAAAATAGTTCAGAGAACCCTAATTTCGATTCTGAGGCACGCGCAAAACCCTATTTTGACTTATAAGATTACTAAAAAACCCTATTTAGTAATTTGAATGCAGTTCTTAAACCCTGTTTAGGGTTTCTAATCAACCTAAAAACCCTCTCTAGGCTTTCTAGCCAGTGCTAAAGCCCTGTTTAGAGTTTCTAAGTAACCTAAAAACTCTAATCAGGCTTTGAAAGTAACCTGAAAACCCTAATCAGGTTTGAAAGTAACCTAAAAACCCTAATTAGGGTTTCAAAGTAACCTGAAAACCCTGTTTAGGGTTTCAAAGTAGCCTAAAAACCCTAATCAGGGTTTAAAAGTAATCTGAAAACCCTGTTTAGGGTTTCAAAGTTGACTAAAAACCCTAATCAGGGTTTGAAAGTAACCTGAAAACCCTAATCCGGCTTTAAAAGTAACCTGAAAACCCTAATCCGGGTTTAAAAGTAACCTGAAAACCCTGTTTAGGGTTTCAAAGTAGCCTAAAAACCCTAATCGGGGTTTAAAAGTAACCTGAAAACCCTGTTTAGGGTTTCAAAGTAGCCTAAAAACCCTAATCAGGGTTTGAAAGTAACCTGAAAACCCTAATCAGGGTTTAAAAGTAGCCTAAAAACCCTAATCAGGGTTTGAAAGTAACCTGAAAACCCTGTTTAAGGTTTCAAAGTAGCCTAAAAACCCTAATCAGGGTTTGAAAGTAACCTGAAAACCCTAATCAGGGTTTAAAAGTAGCCTGAAAACCCTAATCAGGGTTTGAAAGTAACCTGAAACCCTAACCAGGGTTTAAAAGTAGCCTAAAAACCCTAATCAGGGTTTCTAAGCAGTCTAAAAACCCTATTTAGGATTTCTAAGCCTTACAAAACCCAATTTTGTGCTGCAGAATGTATTGTCTGGGCTAAAATTTTCTTTACTTTGGAATCCAAAAGTGGGTTTTCAGGTCCCCCCCCCAAAAATCCGCTGGGGGGGACTTTTGCCGAAAAATCGGGCTTGGGGGGGGCGGCCCCCTTTACCCCCCAACGACATGTATGCCCTTTGCCCATGTCTGCCCATGAGTGAGACAGTTTAGGGAAACATGTACATGTAGCTAACTTCAAAATACGAGATCGTAACAGCACCAGTACCAACAAACTTTTTACTTTGTCCCCTTGACCCAAATTGTATGCATTTACATGATAGGTTGACTGAACAGCACATCTTGTCTAAATTTTATCGTGATGGTAGGCCACTTCTCACTGGATTACATACTGTCGTTGAAAAACTTTTGTTTAAATTTTATCACGATGGTACTTCTCACTAAATCACGTACTGTCATTTCAAAATTTTCTTTCAATTTTACCACAATGCTACTTGTCACTGGATTAGATACTGTCATTTGAAATTTTTTTAAAATTTAACACGATGGTACTTCTCACTAAATCATGTACTGTCATTTAAAATTTTCTTTCAATTTTACCACAATGCTATTTGTCACTGGATTAGATACTGTCATTTGAAGCTTTTTTTAAAATTTAACACGATAGTACTTCTCACTGAATCACATACTGTCGTTTGAAAATTTTCTTTCAATTATACCACAACACAATGCTATTTGCCTAAAGAGTGCCAGAATTCTTTGGAAGAGAAAGTTGCTTTTTGAAAGATTTGCCTAAAAAGTGCCAGAATTCTTTGGATTGGAAGGGAAAATTCCTGTTTTTGAAAGGTTTCCCAAATGTGAGAACTACTTGGAAGGGAAAGCTGCTTTGAAAGATTTGCCTAAATAGTGCCAGAATTCTTTGGAAGCGAAAGCTGCTTTTTGAAAGATTTTCCAAAAAGAATCTCAGAATTCTTTCTAAGGGAAAGCTGCTTTGAAAGACTTGAATAAAGGGTGTCAGAATTCTTTGGATTGGAAGGGAAAATTACTGTTTTTGAAAGGTTTCCCTGAAGAATGTAGAATTCTTTGGAAGCGAAGGCTGCATTCTGAAAGATTTGCCTAAAGAGTGCCAGTATTCTTTGGAAGCGAAACCTGCTTTTTGGAAGATTTGCCTAAAGAGTGCCAGATTCTTTGGAAGAGAAAGTTGCTTTTTGAAAGATTTGCCTAAAGAGTGCCAGAATTCTTTGGATTAGAAGGGAAAATTCCTGTTTTTGAAAGGTTTCCCAAATGTCAGAATTACTTGGAAGGGAAAGCTGCTTTGAAAGATTTGCCTAAATAGTGCCAGAATTCTTTGGAAGCGAAAGCTGCTTTTTGAAAGATTTGCCTAAAGAGTGCAAGAATTATTTGGAAGTGAAATCTGCTTTTTGAAAGATTTGCCTAGAGAGTGCCAGAATTCTTTGGAAGCGAAAGCTGCTTTTTGAAAGATTTGCCTAAAGAGTGCAAGAATTCTTTGGAAGTGAAATCTGATTTTTGAAAGATTTGCCTAGAGAGTGCCAGAATTCGTTGGAAGAGAAAGCTGCTTTTTGAAAGATTTGCCTAAAGAGTGCTACAATTCATTGGATTGGAAGAAAAATTGCTGCTTTTGAAAGAGTTTCCAAAAAGAATGTCAGAATTCTTTCGAAGGGAAAGCTGCTTTGAAAGACTTGAATAAAGGATGTCAGAATTCTTTGGATTGGAAGGGAAAATTAGTGTTTTTGAAAGGTTTCCCTGAAGAATGTAGAATTCTTTGGAAGGCAGGCTGCATTCTGAAAGATTTGCCTAAAGAGTGCCAGTATTCTTTGGAAGCGAAAGGTGCTTTTTGAAGGATTTGCCTAAAGAGTGCCAGAATTATTTGGAAGAGAAAGGTGCTTTTTGAAAGATTTGCCTAAAGAGTGCCAGTATTCTTTGGAAGCGAAAGGTGCTTTTTGAAGGATTTGCCTAAAGAGTGACAGAATTCTTTGGAAGCGAAAGCTGGTTTTTGAAAAATTTGCCTAAAGAGTGTCAGAATTCTTTGTATTGGAAGAAAAATTGCTGCTTTTGAAATATTTTCCAAAAAAAATGTCAGAATTCTCTCCAAGGGAAAGCTGCTTTGAAAGACTTGCATAAAGGGTGTCAGAATTCTTTGCATTGGAAGGGGAAATTACTGTTTTTTAAAGGTTTGCCTGAAGAATGTAGAATTCTTTGGAAGGAAAGCTGCTAAGTGTCGCAGAATTGTTTGGACGAAGGGAGAGCTGATTTTGGACATTTTTGCCTAAAGTGTGGCAGAATTGTTCGGATTGGAAGGGAAAGCTGCTTTTTTATAGATTTGCCTAAAGCGTGTCAAAATTCTTTGGAATGGAAGGGGAAATTGCTGTTTTTGAAAGAATTGCCTAAAGAGTGTGAAAATTCTTTCTAAAGAAAGGCTGATTTTTGACAGATTTGCCTAAAGAGTGCCAGAATTCTTTGAAATGGAAGGCAAAATTGCTGTTTTTAAAAGTTTGTCTAAAGAGTATCAGAAATTCAAGAAAACTGCTTTTTTGAAGGATTTGCCTACAGTGGCAGAAGGGAAAATTACTGTTTTTAAAAGATTTTGCTAAAGAGTGTCAGGATTTTTGAAAAAGAAATCTGCGCTTATTTGAATGATTTGCTTAAAGAGTGTCAGGAGGATTTCTTAAAAGGAAACCTTCTTTTTTGACAGATCTGCTTTAGAGTGTCAGAATTTCTTGATAGAGAAAACAGCTTCCACACAAGGTACACAAAACGTTTTCTGTCAGAAAGAATTTGTTCAGTACAGTACAATTTATTCTCCTGGAAAGCCTACACCATGCAACGCACAGTACACAGAAGCAAGAGAGCCTCTGAAAGAATTATCTGAAGAGCTTACTATCAGCAAGACTTGTTTGAAAGAGAAAACTGCATCTGAAAGAATTGCACAACCACTTTCTTCAAATAAAAGTTTACTGACGTTTTCCTCTGCTGCCGGTCTAATTTTGTAAAAAATTTCCAAAAAAATCTGTCCCTGCCTCTAAAACTGAGAATTTTATACACTGAAGTACAAACTATCTAAAGTTTTATACACTCATTTTGAAGAACCGTCTTGTTTGTCCCTAAATACGACATTTGATAGAAAACCTGAACATAAAAGAGAAGCGCGTTTTTCCGCCCCACAACACGATGTCTAAAATTTTTTGTGCAGTCAGGGAAATAACAACATATATGGTATCAGTACACATATATGGAAACGGTACCATATATGGTACCGGTACACCTTCAGGTGGTACCATATATGGTACCCCTTCGATCGAGGCCTTAGGTGGTACCATATATGGAACCGGTACCATATATGGAAACGGTACCATACACTACCGCCCACCTACAGAGTCAAAGATACCACTCATTCCCTCGTTGCACCATTAGTTGCGCAAAAACCGAAAAATTGCATCGAAAATAACTTAAAAACGAAAACACTACACAAAAACTAAAAACACCATCAGATTTCCCCCAAAATGGCGAACATTTTGATATAAAACACGAACCCAAAAGACCTAAAGAAGCATGTAAAAAAGTCGAAAAATTGCAAAAAAGTGACCCCGAGGATCCCCCCTCACAAAAAAACTTTTGAATTCCTCAATTGAAAACGAATGACTCGATTTTCCTGAAAATTTCACAAAAGATAGAGCCCAAAAAGTTCTATAACTTCTGCAGAAACAGCCAGATCCGTTCACAAACGCAAAAGTTACAGCTAAAACAAACACCCAAAAATGACCCCTTTTTGGCACAAAATACGACGAAACAATCCTGAGCATAATAGAGAAGTGCATTTTTCCGCCCCACCACACGATGTCTAAGAATGTTTATAGAACGAAAATGACCAACAAACCCCGGTGAAGCGCAAACGCGCTTCCCCTGATTATAATTTTCAATATAAAATTCTTCCAGGCACTGTCGGTAATGCGTCCCAAAAACCGTGCAGAGAACCGACGCTGTGCTGTTTGTTGGAACAAAGGAGCGCGAATCCACTTCGGCGTTAGCACATGTGACGGCTGCAAAGTAAGTGGTCAGATATTTCCTAAGGTCTCCCCTTCAACAAAGACCCACTGACTCAACTCAGAGAAATTATTGAAAAAATGAAATTTGGTGTTTTCAATACCATACATTGTACATGTAACTGGGGGCTCGCGGTCGTCTGCCGGCCGGCCGGGCCCTATGCTTACTGTATTAGAGCGGACCAGGGGGGTCCAACTCGACCAAAATCCAAAATATGATGGGCGCTAACAAAGTTGCCGCCTTATATCTCGTGAATGCTTGAACCGATCGAAACTGTTTTGCCACCTTTCGATGTAGAATTAATATGGCTTTCTAACAGTGTGCTCAGCAGCGCCCTACCTTCAACTGTTCGCTCAAAATTTAAATTTTTCTGAAATTGGGCAGTGGGTTGAAAAGTAGGTAAAGTTTCAGATCTTGCTATTTCCTCATTTCTATCCGTAGAAGGCTCGCCCACCCTTCATTCGACGCAGCTCGACGAGATCTATAATCGAGCGTGATAAACGTCCTTCTAGCTGCCTTGGTTCAATTTTTGTGAAGTTGTAAAGATATGGCCTGAAAATGTGTGTTTCAGACCCGGATTAAAAATCTGTTTCTGTGTGCCGTACCCTTGTGCGTGGTTTGACAACTATATTCCGCACACCAAAAGATTCGTCACAGTTAGAGCAATTCGAAAATGATGCTCATTTGTGCCTACGTTGCTTTGCAACCTTTTTATGGCCGTTAAATTAATGCTGATTATGCAATGGCCTGATGGACCCTCAGAAAACGACGTTTTCATGGATTATAAGAGCGTAAATTTTAAGATCTGCTGAATACAGATTTTAGAGCGAATCAAGCGCTTTCGATTGGTGTATTAGACAGCTCTCTAGCTTACCGGCAACACCTTGGATAATTGCGATTTTTATTTTTAACTGTTATCTGAAAGGAGATTTTTCGATTTCTTGACACCATTCTCAAGATTGCGTGGCCAAACGAGACTGGAAATGCACCATTGGATGCAACACGGTCTGTTCTATCTACTGGTGAAGACCACGCCCCAATTGAGACGTGTTCACGTGAGGTATAGATCAAAACGTCGGAAAAACCGTGGTCATATGAATTAACGGGTGTTCAAAGGCCCTGTGAAGGCCCGTATGTGGACCAAGTATGTGAATTCCGATAACATTGACACCGCCTTGATCTGGCGAATCGAACCCTTGTGTCAGCCATTGAGATCGGTAACTTAAACAGTTAATAGAGCCGGAAATTCCCGAAATCTCTTATTTTTTACTGCAAATTCCAGTGTTTTACAGTAGTGGTAGGACTCGCAGGCTTACATGTAACAGGTCATCCGCCGAAGGGGAGGGGGTTCGGGGTCTGGCGCCGGCCGGGGTTCTGAGACCAAATTTTGGGATGGGGTTGGGCACTAAAAACGCCCAAAAATCGAAGAAATGGCAATTTTTCGGCTAAAAATCATCAAAAATTGCTAATTTGGGCTGAAATACAGCTAGAAAGTGCTGTTTTAAAGGCGATTTTTGCATACATGTCGCTGGGTTTTTCCGTGGGGGGACCTTTTTCAAATCCCAAATAGGGTTTTGGGACCAAGTCCAAAGTGGGTTTTGCGACCTTTTTTGGGGTCCAAAAGTGGGTTTTGTCGACCTTTTTTGGGGGTAAAAAGTGGGTTTTGTCGACCTTTTTTAGGGATTCTGGGGCGAAAAATGGCTTCAAAACCCTATTTGGACCGAAAAAAGCCTTAAAACCCTGTTTTTGCATTAAAAATGCCTTAAAAACCCTGTTCCGGTTGAAAAAAATGCCTTAAAAACCGAATATTGAAACAATGAATGTAATAAAAAGCTGTTTTGCGCTCAAAATACGTATTGAATATGAGTTTCAGCGATAAAAGACAGATTGAAATGCGTTATATTGACTAAAAATAGTCCAGAAAACCCTAATTTCGATTCTAAGGCACGCGCAAAACCCTGTTTTGACTTATAGGATTACTAAAAAAAACCTATTTAGTGATTGAATGCAGTTCTTAAACCCTGTTTAGGGTTTCTAATCAACCAAAAAACCCTCTCTAGGCTTTCTAGCCAGTGTTAAAGCCCTGTTTAGGGTTTCAAAGTAACCTGAAAACCCTAATCAGGGTTTAAAAGCAACCTAAAACCCCTAATCATGGTTTGAAAGTAGCCTAAAAACCCTAATCAGGGTTTGAAAGTAACCTGAAAACCCTAATCAGGGTTTGAAAGTAAGCTGAAAAGCCTAATCAGGGTTTGAAAGTAACCTGAAAACCCTGTTTAGGGTTTCAAAGTAGCCTAACAAGCCAAAATTAGGGCCCTGAAACCCTGTGCAGGGTTCTTGAAACCCAAAGTAGGGCTCCGGAACCCTGTTTAGGGTCTCAGAAAGCCAAATTAGGGTTCCGGAACCCTATTTAGAGCTTTTGAAACCGAAAGTAGGGCTCCAGAACCCTAAGTTGGGTTTCTGAAACCCTAATCAGTGCTTCTGGAACCCTGTTTGTAGGTTTACAAACACAAAATAGGGTTTCAAGAAACTCCTCCCAGAGTCTGGCTGGGGGGGAATTTTCTCCGAAAATCGGGCCTGGGGGAGTTTCCATTCCCTCCAACTACATGTATGTTCCTGAGGGGTAGCGGATGGCTGAGGGGGGTAAGTCAGAGCCTGAGGGTGGTCAACTGTTGTATTTGTGGGCCGAGTGGGAGGTTGATACAACAGGATTTCAAATAAGGGTTTATTGGGAACGATCGCCCAATAACAGTAACAACCATTAACAATGAAGAAGCAGGGCTAGGGAGTGACTCACAGGGTATGAGCCACTGGGGGGAGACAGTAGGGAGAGGGTAGCACACGAGAGCACAATGAGTGCACAGATAAGAAGCTCATAGAAACTCATAGAAGCTCATCGAAGCTCATAGAGAACACTGCAGAGCGGGCTGCTTATATATGGCCATAGAATGTTCCAGAAAGTTCTAGTCCGAGTAAGAGGTAAGAGAGAGGGACTGACCTTTTCCAGAACATTCTGTACATAGATAAAAGGCACATACACACAGACTATGTATTAGCACATCGCTACCTATAGTCTAACAGTAATATGTAGTTAACAGAGTGTAACTACAATACCTTCCCACCAGCCTAAGGTTACACCGAGAGGCGATCATCCTATGCATGACTGGTATCAATCTTCTGAGAGTGCTTCTGCTTCAGCCGCTCTGAGCGTCGTGGCTTGTCTGGTCTGTATTCATCGCCTGTTGGAGCACGCCAATTCTTCTGAGTCTTGGGCTTTGACTGGGAACTTTGAGCCATACATGTCGCTGGGTTTTTCCGTGGGGGGGGACCTTTTTCAAATCCCAAATAGGGTTTTGGGACCAAGTCCAAAGTGGGTTTTGCGACCTTTTTTTGGGGTCCAAAAGTGGGTTTTGTCGACCTTTTTTTGGGGTCCAAAAGCGGGTTTTGTCGACCTTTTTCAGGGATTCTGGGGCGAAAAATGGCTTCAAAACCCTATTTGGACCGAAAAAAGCCTTAAAACCCTGTTTTTGCATTTAAAATGCCTTAAAAACCCTGTTCCGGTTGAAAAAAATGCCTTAAAAACCGAATATTGAAGCAACGAATGTAATAAAAAGCTGTTTTGCGCTCAAAATACGTATTGAATATGAGTTTAAGCGATAAAATACAGATTGAAATGAGTTCTATTGACTAAAAATAGTTCAGAGAACCCTAATATCGATTCTGAGGCACGCGCAAAACCCTGTTTTGACTTATAAGATTACTAAAAAAAACCCTATTTAGTGATTTGAATGCAGTTCTTAAACCCTGTTTAGGGTTTCTAATCAACCTAAAAACCCTCTCTAGGCTTTCTAGCCAGTGCTAAAACCCTGTTTAGAGTTTCAGAGTAACCAAAAAACCCTAATCAGGCTTTGAAAGTAACCTGAAAACCCTAATCAGGCTTTGAAAGTAACCTAAAAACCCTGTTTAGGGTTTCAAGCAGGGATGTGAGGTGGGAAAAAAACACCGAAAAAAAACTGTTTTTTTTTCGGAAAAAAACCGGTTTTTTTCCTAAGGGTCGGAAAAAAACATAAATCGCGGAAAAAAACTCAAGCTAAAAATAGCTAATTTACGTCATTTTTCGTTTAAAAAATGGACTTTTGCTATGTATAATAGGCCATACTGACTCAAAACTGTTAGAAAAACAACAAAAAAGACCAAATTTGGCATGAAAAAACAAAAATGCAAACTGCTGTAAGAAAATTTACATATAGCGTTATTTATGGAACCTGTCAGGCACTGTTTCATGCCTGTTTCGTGATTTATATCAATGTAACACGTGTATTTCTGGTCTAACAAGACTGAGGAAGGCGCTAGAAAGCGTTAGGAATCATAAAACCAGCCTAGGATACTCAGAACTTGGGCTGGAGTTTTTTTCCGCGATTTAAGAAAAAAACCGGAAAAAAACCGGAAAAAAACTGGAAAAAAACAGGCCGAGGTTTTTTTCGGAAAAATATACAACCCTGTTTCAAAGTAGCCTAAAAACCCTGTTTAGGGTTTCAAAGTAGCCTAAAAACCCTAATCAGGGTTTGAAAGTAACCTGAAAACCCTAATAAGGGTTTAAAAGTAACCTGAAAACCCTAATCAGGGTTTTAGAGTAACCTGAAAACCCTAATCAGGGTTTCAAAGCAGCCTAAAAACCCTAATCAGGGTTTAAAAGTAACCTAAAAACCCTGTTTAGGGTTTCAAAGTAACCTAAAAACCCTGTTTAGGGTTTCAAAGTAGCCTAAAAACCCTGTTTAGGGTTTCAAAGTAGCCTAAAAACCCTAAGGGTTTGAAAGTAACCTGAAAACCCTAATCAGGGTTTAAAAGCAACCTGAAAACCCTAATCAGGGTTTTAGAGTAACCTGAAAACCCTAATCAGGGTTTCAAAGCAGCCTAAAAACCCTAATCAGGGTTTAAAAGTAACCTGAAAACCCTAATCAGGGTTTAAAAGTAAACCTAGAAACCCTAATCAGGTCTAAGCAAATCAAGCAAGTCTAACCCTAATCTAAGCAGTCTAAAAACCCTATTTAGGATTTCTAAGCCTTACAAAACCCTGTTTTGGGTTGTAGGGTAGGCGAAAACCCAATTTTGTGCTGCAGAATGTATTGTCTGGGCTAAAATTTCCTTTACTTTTGAATTCAAAAGTGGGTTTTCAGGTCCCCCCAAAAATCCGCTGGGGGGACTTTTGCCGAAAAATCTGGCTTGGGGGGGCCGGCTCCCCCCTTTACACCCCCAATGACATGCATGGATTTTTGTGTCTGAAATTGCAAAAATTTGCTCAAAATATTACTTGCCAGAAAAATCGGAGGGGGGCCAGAAAAATCATCGTCTAGTGGGGGGGGGGGTCCATGCCAAAGATGCTGAAACACTTCTCAAACCGCAGTGTAGTTGTGGCTACCACAACCCAAGTGCCAAGTGAACACGACCTACTCATTCTGGAATTAACTGTAACATCGACCTAGGCCACAATCCTCCCCAGATGGGGACCCCCCAGAGACGATTTTTCCGACCGCCTCCGATTTTTTTGGAAAGTAATATTTGAGCAAATATTTGCGATTTTTTACAATTTCAGACACACAAGTTGCCAAACTCGCCTGTATAACAGCACCTTTTACTGTATTTCAGCCCAAATTAGCGATTTTTGACGACTTTTAGCCGAAAAATTGCCATTTTTTCAATTTTTGAATGTTTTTAGTGCCCAACCCCCTCCCAAAATTTGGTCTCAGACCCCCGGCCGGCGCCAGACCCCCAACTGTCCTCCCTTTCGGGATGACCTTTTATATATACTGTATGTCTGCGAGCCCTACTAATTTACAGTAAAAATGAGAGATTTCAGGAATTTCCGGCTCTATTAACTGTTTAAATGACCCGATCTCAATGTCTGACACACGGCTCGATTCGCCAGATCAAGCCGGTGTCAACTGTCAATGGCATCGGAATTGAATTCCTGTCGGAGCCCGGCCAATTGGCGTTGCTAGGGGCGTGGCCGATATCATCGCTGTTAATCGATCGGCAGATAATCATCCAAATCGCTGTTAGCTCTCTATGAGTGGAGCTGGTACCTCTTTCTGTCCTTGACCAGGCCTGTAATGCCACCTGGACACCATCCAGATCCTCAACTTGTGGCAAGTACGCCATACCCTTTTCAGTAAGAGCAGAAAACAAGTTTGTAGGAAACGATTCTGGGCGTACTTCCGATTTTAACACTGAAAAAGGAATTTCACGAATTAGCTGCAAGCCAAAAGCTGGGATATGACAATTATTGGATTCTGAGGTGGTGAGATCAAAGGCAATTGTAGCTGCCCCAGATGCGCTAGCGTCCGAAAAGCACATAACATCAGGCCGGACTCAAAGCCATGGAGCAAAACCAATGTGACCGCATGTCCCAAATAATATATAACCGTGAAGCTCAAATTGGTTGGAGGAAAAAACCCCCATTTGTACCTTCTTGAATGAATTTTTGTGCTTAACTATGGGAGAGCAAAATTCTGAGCGCTTGTCGGCGTTAGAAAATCGACTGTAACTCTGGTAGCGTTGATTGTAGACCCATCAACGGTACTATTTTTTAGATGCCTGAAGGAAGGAAATACCCATTTTTCGGTATATGTTCGGTATACCCAATCAACACTACTTTGAACTACTGCTTCAAGTTTCAAGTTTTATTCAATAAGTCCGAACAGAACAATAACAGGCAAATCAACAGGACGGTTGGGCAGTTCGACCGGCTAGTGCCCGACCCCTATGCTGGCAGTAGAGACCTGCACAGGCCGGGCCTGGTCGCACTACAGAGGATTTTTAGAGTATTTCAGCCGGGCCGACCCACAAAGATTGAATTTTCATAAGGGCCGGGCCGGGCCCGGGCCGCAAAAATTGGGTTTCCGGACAGGCCGGGCCGGGGCCGGGCCGTCAAAAAGGCGGCCCGTGCAGGTCTCTAGTTGGCAGGTATTGAGAAAGTACCTAATATCAGGTATCAGGTACAGGTATTTCAAAAATACCCAATCAGGTATCAGGTACAGGTACTCACAAAAATACAGGTATTAGGCATAAAATATTTTGCCAATAAAGCCAAAATCCGGATTTTAGCCGAAAAATCGCCCAAAATGCCAATTTAGGCTCGATATGATCCGATCCGATTTGCGGGTGGGCCTTATGGCCTACGATCAGACCCGAGGTCCATTTCGCTACCCCCGTGATTCGTTATCTCGGACGTTGCCCTTCTTTCACTCCAGCCACTCCTAGCATTTCAGCCCAAATTAGCAATTTTTGACGATTTTTAGCCGTAAAATTGCCATTTTTTCGATTTTTAAGCGTTTTAGTGCCCAACCCCATCCCAAAATTTGGTCTCAGACCCCCCAGACGGCGCCAGACCACCAACCCCCTCCCCTTCGGCGGATAACCTATTACATGTATGCCTGCGAGCCCTACCACTACTCTAAAACACTGGAATTTGCAGTAAAAATAAGGGATTTCGGGAATTTCCGGCTCTGTTAACTGTTTAAGTGACCCGATCTCAATGCCTGACACACGGCTCGATTCGCCACATCAAGGCGGTGTCAATGGTATCGGAATACACATACTTGGTCCACATACGGGCCTTCACAGGGCCTTTGAACACCTGTTGATTCATATGACCACGGTTTTCCGACCTTTTGATCTATAGCTCACGAGAACACGTCTCAATTCGGACGTGGTCTTCGCCAGTAGATAGAACAGACCGTGGTGCTTCCAATGGTGCGTTTCCCGTCTCGTTTGGCCACGCAATCTTGAGAATGGTGTCAAGAAATCGAAAAATCTCCTTTCAGATAGCAGTTAAAAATAAAAATCGCAATTATCCAAGGTGTTGCCGGTAAGCTAGAGAGCTGTCTAATACACCAATCGAAAGCACTTGATTCGCACTAAAATCTCTATTCAGCAGATGTTTAAATTTACGCTCTTGTAATCCATAAAAACGTCGTTTTCTGAGGGTCCCATCAGGCCATTGCATAATCAGCATTAATTTAACGGCCATAAAAAGGTTGCAAAGCAACGTAGGCACAAATGAGCATCATTTTCGAATTGCTCTGACTGTGACGAATCTTTTGGTGTTATCAAGCGTGGTGGTTTGGTGAATAGCGTTATCAAGCCACGCACAAGGGCACGGCACACAGAAACAGCCTAAAAATCCGGGTCTGAATCACACATTTTCAGGCCATATGTTTACGGCTTCACAAAAATTGAACCGAGGCAGCTAGAAGAACGTGCAATACACTAAATTATAGATCTCGCCGAGCTGCGTCGAATCGAAGATTGGCGAGCCTTGTACGGTTAGGAATGAGGAAATAGCAAGATCTGAAACTTTACCTACTTTTCAACCCACTGCCCACCTTCAGAAAAATTTTGGGCGAACAGTTGAAGGTAGTGGTGTGTCGGTGGTCGAGTGGTTATTAGGGTGTGCGCGAAGAGAGAGAGAATCTGACAACACACGGTCTTTACTATAGTCGACCGGTCAACAGGTTTAGCATTACACTAGACTGGCTCCAGCCTGTGCTGAGGCCAGGTCGCTGCGGCCCGCTATTAATAGCAACAGTGTGCCGAGGCATGTCTGATAAATGCACGTACACACAGAGCGGGCGCAGCAACAACCTACGCTGTATGCGGCGATACATCAACCACCCCTCTCCTTTAAATGCGATCAAAGTATCAAGGGTAGTCGCTGGGAGAGTAGCGGCGTGGCTGACGTCCTTTGGTGGCCCTTTGCGACCGGCGTGGCAAAACTGGAGATGCTTGTTGAACTCTCTGAGGTTCTGCAGTGCACTCAGACGCGATATCCTTTGGTTCATCATCATAGATGCGTCTCATGCGGCGCGCATTCCAGAGTTGACCATTGGACAGTTTGTACATCCAATCCCCCATCACTTTGACAACAGTGAGCGGCTCTGACCACGGACTGCGCCCTTTGAGTGTGTGAGGCCGTTTGACACGTACTCTGTCACCGATCTTGTATGGCCCTCTTCTGTGGATTGCGATGGCTTTTTCTGACTGGGTCTCGCTGCTTTTGTTTTCTTCCTGAGCGGCTTGCGTTCTCTCTTCCCTCCTCCTTCTTGAACGCACAACTTCGAAATCCAAACGAAATTTGCGCCCAAAGAACAGCTCTGCAGGTGAAGGAGCATTGCTTGCATGTGCCGTTGCTCGGAAATGCGCAAGTAGCTCCAGCAAACCATCGTACCATGGCAGTTGTCCTTTGGCGAACGTTTGCACTCCATGCTTGAGGTAACGATTGAATACTTCCACGAAAGCATTCTGCTGTGGACAGTAGACCGGCATCAACTGATGCAGAATGTCACGGCTTTCCAAAAACCGCTTGAAGAGTGCAGACACAAACTGTGGCCCATTGTCAGATATCAACTTGGCTGGATTCCCATAGCGACTGAAGACTTCTGCCAACCACTTGGTAATTCTACCAGCTGTGATGTCGGTTGTGCAGAGCAGCTCAGGAAAACGCGAGTAGTGATCGATGATGACAACAATGTACTGCTGGTGCTTCGGTGCATCAACAAATGGACCAGTGATGTCAATCGAAACTTCCTCCCATGGTTTGTCTGGGACATGGAGGTGCATGGCGGGCATGTGCACTTTTGGGTCAGACTTTCCAGAGTCTTGACATGGCGCACAGTGTCGCACAAACGCTTCTGCTTCTTTGTCCATCCCTGGCCACCAGTATGTTTCTCGTAGCTTCCGTTTAAAGCGAACGATGCCAGGATGACCACTGTGTGCTCTTGTCAGGAGAGTTTTGCGCAGGGAACCTGGAACGAGTATTCGGCACTTGTCGCCATGGACTATGCAACCCTCTTCCACTGAGAGTTCGTTGCGCAGCTTGTAGAACTCTACCACTGAGACTGGCACTTTGTTGCGATTCTGCGGCCAGCCTTCTGCAATGAAGCGCATGACTTCTCTGAGAACTCGATCCTCTTTTGTGCTGGCACGAAATTTTGCAACTGACAGACCCATTGCATTGACTTGCTCATTGACTGCTTTTATGCTCGGGCTAGCCTTGTCGATTAGGCGTGACAGTGCATCCGGAACATTAGCTGAGCTATCATTGCCGCTTCTATACTCCACAGTATAGTTGAAGTGACTGAGTCGGTCATGCCACCTTGCAAACTTGGCTGATTTTCGTTTGTTGCTGCACTGGTGCAACAGCGATGTCAGAGCTTGGTGGTCGGTGCGCAGTGTGAATGGGCGTCCCAACAAGAACTTCTCCCAATATTCACAAAAGAACATTGCAGCATATGCTTCCCGTTCATTGGAGGCCCAATTGCGTTCTCTGGTATCCAATGTGTGGTGTCCAAAGGCAATCGGCACTTCTTTTCCATTTTGAACTTGAGACAGCACACCACCAATGCCATAATTGGAGGCATCCGTTTGCAGAATCGTTGGAAATTGTGGATCAAAGATACTGAGCTTGAGGTCCTGACAGGCCATTGCCTTCAGCTTTTCAAATGACTTCTGGTGCGTGTCTGTCCACTTGAACTTGACACCAGCACGAGTCAATGCTCTCAATGGCTCGGAGACAGTAGTCAGCTGTGTAGGCAGGAAATCGGCATAGTAATTCAACATGCCCAGAAAACTCTGCACTTGCTTCACATTGCTCGGAGCAGGCATCTCTTGAATCGGCTTCAGATTCTTTGGGTCAGGCTTCAGTGAACCCGGTGCAATAATGTGACCCAAGAAAGGCACTGAGTCAGTAGCAATGACACACTTGTCCAGGTTGAGTCGCAGATTCTTCTTGTCAAGTCGTTGCAACACCGCTGACAGATTTGCATCATGCTCTGCCCTAGTCTTTCCAAAAACTAGGATGTCGTCAATGTATGGCTCACATCCAGATAAGCCGCTGAGAGTCTGATTCACGAGGTGTTGAAACACAGCTGCTGAATCTTTCAATCCCATTGGCAGCCGCTTGTATGCATACAATCCTTTTGGAGTGATTGTTGTCGTTAGCAGACTGCTCGCTTCATCAAGACTGGCATTGTAATAAGCTTTGTGCAGATCGAGCTTTGAATAGACTTTCGCCTGGCACAAACGATCGTACAAGTCTCTGATGTTTGGTAGTGGATACCGGAATGGTTCAACCAGCTTGTTCAGCCCTGTCAGATCTGTCATGATTCTGACACCGCCATCGGATTTGTCCACTGTTACCATACCATGGACACACGGTGCATTGTAGACTTTCTGCCAAATGCCCTGCTGCTCCATCAGATCAATTTCTGCCATTGCTTTGTCCCATCTGTACAGTGGAATTGAGCGCAGTTTCTGTGGAGGTGGCAGCTTCGCATTTGGAACCAACTGAACCTTGTGCTTGAACTCTGGAATTTCTCCAATGTCCGACTTCATGAGATTCTGTGTCTCCTGTAGAAGTGACAAGAGTCCAGCCTTCTTCCATTGAGACAGCTGGTCTGACCTTGTACCCAGTGCATGAATACTGCAACTCCCCATGGATTGCAGAGAAGCAAGGTCACAGAAGTCCTCAGCTCTCCTTTCAGGCTGAGCACCCGTTGTGTCGTCTGTGATGCAATTTTCCAACAATTGCATTTTGATGCTTTGTAGCGCAGCATCGAAGTCTGGATAGCATCTGTTGTCACCATTGGTGTGTTCATCAGCAGTAGTTGCACACTTTACCACTGATCGCACGGTGCAAGTGCTTCCATCCAGCACGAGTTCTAGTGCAGCTATTGCATCTCTGCCAATCAGTGCTCCATACTCATCTGGCAGCACCAGCACGTCCAAACGTGCTTTGCGCTGTTGGTAGGAGACTGTTGCAGGAAAAACGCCCTTCACACCATCGATTTCTGAACCATCAAAATTGGTCAGCTTCTGCTTGGCTGAGTGCAGTGGAGTGTTCGCAAAATCATGCAGATATTGCGACCAAGTGATACCCGTGATGTCTGAACAGCTGTCAGCTTCTGCTGTAACCATTGCTGACTGTCCAAAGTCAGAGGCGATGTGTACGGTACCAGTGAAAGACTTGGCCAAAGTGCTATCAATGACACGCACATGTCTCCTTCTTATTTTGGCTCGCGAATGAACAGCTTTGGTCTGCTTGACACCGTTCTGACCCTCATCTCGGAGTTTCTTGTAACAACACTGCTTGAAATGATTCAGCTTATGGCAGTAGGTGCACTTCTTCCCTCTGGCAGGACACTCTGAACCACCATTGTGACCCAGGCGACCACACGCCTTGCAAGCTGCCTGTGATGCTGATTCTCCCTTCTTTGAACGAGATGTGTACGGAGGCTTTCCATAACCTCCCTGACGCTGTTGTCGTAATTGCTGTTGAGTTTTCGCGACCTTGCTTGTACCCGGGGCTTGTAGGTGCGAGACATCCTGTTTTGATCGCTCATCAGCGAGTGCAACATCGGTGAACTTCTTCAGGTCAACTGTATCTTCTGTGAGCAGCTTCTGTTGAGCTTCTTTGCTGGCGATTCCGTTGCACAGTTGGACAGCTACCAAGAAGTCTGCTAGATCAGTTACCAAAACCTGACCTTGCACAGGAAACGTCTTCATACAGTCTGCCATCAATGCCCTGAGCGCGAGTAGATACTCATCAACCGACTCACTGGAGTGTTGACATCGCGTGCCAAAATCGAAGTGGGCCCGAACTGCATTGACAGGCTTGTGGAAGATTGGCTGAGCAGCACGGAGGTAGTTATCGAACGTCATCTCTTGTTCTTTGTTGTAGTCTGGGTGCGCAGAGAAGAGTGTGTGGGCGTAGTCTCCCAACAACTGCAACATCACCAGATTCTTCTCTGTGTCCGTCATCTTTCCATTGTCTGGCAGTCCGGTGTTGTACATCACGAAAAACGCACGCAATGACCTCTCCCACTGGGGCCACGAGAGTCGGGGCTGCTCCCCACAGAGCGGCCAGCACTCTTTCGGCTGAATGGCAGGTAGTTTTCGCGCAGCAGCCGCCATTGAAAAGACAGAATTGCCGGGCAGGTCGTTGCGGAAACAGCAAACAGTTAGTTACACAACGAATGTAAACAGTTACCGCACAGTTGGCGATCCAAATGCAGCCAAATTTCGCCGGGAAATGAACACACTTTAAGCCCAAGTCGGCAGTCCAAAGTCGCAGCAAAATTGCACGCAAATGGCAGGCGCACAAATGCAGGCAAGTCCGGTCCACATTGCAGGCTCAGAACAGTTCACTGGCTGTAGAGGCAAGGGCAAAAATGGACGTTCGGCAACGCACTGGCACGGTGCGGTTGTTTAGCAGCAAATCTCAGTTCAAATTGTTCAGAATTTGGCGCACAAATCGACGCGTAATTGTTCGAATTGAAGTAGACACTGCGTCGCCAATTTGGTATGTCGGTGGTCGAGTGGTTATTTGGGTGTGCGCGAAGAGAGAGAGAATCTGACAACACACGGTCTTTACTATAGTCGACCGGTCAACAGGTTTAGCATTACACTAGACTGGCTCCAGCCTGTGCTGAGGCCAGGTCGCTGCGGCCCGCTATTAATAGCAACACTGTGCCGAGGCATGTCTGATAAATGCACGTACACACAGAGCGGGCGCAGCAACAACCTACGCTGTATGCGGCGATACATCAGGTAGGGCGGCGCTGCGCACACTGTTAGAAAGCCATGTTAATTCTGCATCAAACGGTGGCAAAACAGTTTCAATCGGTTCAAGCATTCACGAGCTATAAGGCAGCAACTTTGTTAGCGCCCATCATAATTTGAGATTTGGTCGAGTTGGACCCCCCTGGAGCGGACCAATGCGCAGGATTTAGCTTTTGCTCCGCCCTTACTAGCCCCCTTCTCCAGGTTCTTTTAGAAACTGTAGACATTTTCTTCACAAGGTCGGTCAGCTAAGTGAGAGACAAATAAGTTTACCTCGATAGTCAGCTGCTATTTCTGAGTGTGGTCTACTCCATTCATTAATGATCATCTGTTGACCCGTATTTGTGACTCATTTTGTAGTGTTTATGGCCGAGGTTGTTATTTATTTATTCAAGCATTTGTGGCAATTTGTGTTTGTGGAATTTGTGGGCCACAAAAAAGGGATGTACCTTGTGATTTGGACTGTATGTATTCGGTAGCGGTATCATATAAGGTACCGCTACCTGGTGTACCGCACTACCATAGACTGTTTCAGTCATTCTACGCCCGAACAAATCCGGTGACGGTAAACGTCACTGATCGGCATGCACGTTGGCCGCCGGTCCCCAAACTCAAACCACCCAAACCATGCAAAGGTTACAGCGACTGCGAGGGCCTCTGGATACGCCGATGTGGCGAGTGCCGATGGAGACGTTGTCTACAAGTGGGAATGAGTCGCAAAGGTTTGACTTCCTCACCTCTGAACCCTTTCCAATTCACCTGTGTCATATAGCAGAGATTGCACCAACCAACACAACAAATCAGTTTGTCATGATTTTTTTGTGTTCGCCAGTTTTCGCCGGACCACCCCCGAACACAAGACGAACACTAAAATAGACGATCCGAACCATACATATAACAGGTCATCTGCCAAAGATGAAGAGAGTTGGGGTTCTGGCGCCGGCCCGAGGGTCTGAGCCCAATTCCAGAGAGGGCGTTGAGCACAAAAAAACCCTCAAAAATCGCAATTTTTTGGCTAAAAATCGCTAGTTTGAGCTTAAATGCTGTTCAGATAAAAAGTGCTGTTTTACAGGCGATTTTGGCAATTTTTGTGTCTGAACTTGCAAAAAAATCCCAAAAAATTTGCTCAAGAAATTACTTGCCAGAAAAATCGGACGGGGGTTCCCCATCAAGGGGGTCTGGCCTAAGTCGGGTGGGGGCAGACCCCCGGACCCCCTGTTACGTACATGTATGATCCGAACACCCTTAGCCGGCACAGTTGGTGTAGTGGTTTAGGCCGCATAGCCACTGTGCGCGACATTGGCGACGCGACGCCAATTCAAAGATTGATTTTAGTATTAGTACAATTTTGGTATGCTACAGTAGGCATCCCTGAGTATATGTAGTGTGATTTTGAATGAGTTCCACCCACCGACCTTCTTTCTAGGATGCGCTGCTTCTCGTATTTCGAGGTCTCTCTCTATGACACGTTCAAAATCTCTTGCTACTTTTCCTACAATTCATATAGGTTCCCGGCGAGGACGACCAAGTCAGAGCGGTGAGCGTGCTACCAGCGGCAATCAGGAGTCAGAGTCTTACCAATCTGTGGCATCTAACAACGCTCCTCAGGCGTATTACCATAACTGCTACTCAACCAACTATGAAATGGGTAATTAAGAGCCGGTTTTTCTAAGTATCGCGTCTTGGCCATGGGTGGTTTACACTATCCCGTGTGTCACGGCGGCCCCGGCACCCGTGGAAGTGGTGTGTTTGTGGGTTGTCGAGGCGATGGGAAGTAGTCGACACAAAGCCCAACCAGGCCGTCGAAAGTCAGCAATGGCAAGCAGATAAATGGGGACCAAACCTAAGCTGTGTTGCACCCACCGATAGCAAAAGGGGAGGGTTGTTGTTAAGGAGGCTGCCGGACCTTCTGTCTCTTTCTGCTCTATAGCACTTGGTTACTCCTAGTCCGAAAGGACAAAAACTAACAACAACAACAACAACAACAACAACAACAACAACAACAACAACAACAACAACAACAACAACAACAACAAGAACAACAATGACAACAATGACAATGACAATGACAATGACAACGACGACGACAATGATGATGACAATGACGACGATGATGATGACAATGATGATGATGACGACAACAACAACAAGAACAAGAACAACAATGACAATGACAACAATGACAATGACAATGACAACGATGATGACAATGATGATGACAATGACGACGATGATGATGACAATGATGATGATGACGACAACAACGACGATGACGACGATGATGATGACAACAACAACAACAACAACAACAACAACAACAACAACAACAACAACCCCCTTCAGTGGATGACCTGTTACATGGATGATATAGGGTAGTGGTACTCAGGCATAGGCAAAGGGGGGTCTGAAGGGGGTTGATGTTGTAGTTACACTCTGTTAACTACATATTACTGTTAGACTATTATAGGTAGCGATGTGCTAATAGTCTGTGTGTACGTGCCTTTTATCTATGTACAAAATGTTCTGGAAAAGGTCTTTCTCTTATCTCTTACTCGGACTAGAACTTTCTGGAACATTCTATATATCAGCAGCCCACTCTGCAGTGTTCTCTATGAGCTTCGATGAGCTTCTATGAGTTTCTATGAGCTTCTTATCTGTGCACTCATTGTGCTCTCGTGTGCTACCCTCTCTCTACTGTCTCCCCCCCCAGTGGCTCATACCCCGTGAGTCACTCCCTAGCCCTGCTTCTTCATTGTTATTGGTTGTTACTATTGAGGTTCCACTTTGTAATGGTAGCGACTTCTGGCAGCAGCTTCGATAGTCTGTATTGGAGCACGCAACCGATGCCGGACGTGCTTTGCAACAAGTGCCAGAGCTATAGGACTGAGGTGTTTTATGCGCCATATCCGTCTAACAAACACAACACAACACACGGCCGGGTCGCGAGGAGTGCATGCGCCCGACCGCACAGAACACGCGCAAACTACACAACAACGCTGGTCGGCTAGAGCCTACAGGAAATCCAGCGTTACAACACACAGCAGCGTACAGAGCCATCGCAGCAGTGGCTCAATCGATATCCAACAGGCCTCTGTGACGGAAGTAGGCGGAGCTAGGTCCATCAGTCTGACAGCTCAGCCGCAAACCAACGCCGAAGCCAACGCGAACACAGGCCATTTGAGCTGGGGATGTTACATTACTGTTATTGGGCGATCGTTCCCAATAAACCCTTATTTGAAATCCTGTTGTATCAACCTCCCACTCGGCCCACAAATACAACAGAGATTTTCTGTTGACGCGGTGAACTCTGGACCTTCTCTGGCAACGCAGCTCACGCTGAAGGCTCAAGATGTCAGAAACCTCTCAACTCATCGCCCTCCTGCAAAAACAACTGGAGGCGCAAGAACACCGTCATGCAGAGGAGATGAAAGCCCAGAAGCTGCAACTGGAAAGACAGGAACGACATCATGCGGAGGACATGCAAGCCCAGCAAGAACAGATGAGGCAACTTCTGGAGTCGCTCAAGCCCACTGCTGCTGCTGCTGCTGCTGCTGCTCCTGCTTTCCCAGCTGTGGTGGCTACCTCTGCTCCAACATTCTCCCCCTTCGACTCAACAGCCGAACTTTGGACATACTACTGGGCCAGATTCCTAACCTTCATTGGAGCCCATTCTGTACCTCCAGAAAGAAGAGCGCAAGTCTTCCTCACCAACCAAGCTCCAGACATCTACAAGTTGCTCTCCAACTTGGCCCTTCAACAATATCCTCCCAAGGACCTCAATCAACTGACTCTGAATGACATCACTGGTTTCATGAAGGAGCAGTTTGATCCCAAACGCTTCATTGTCCCGGAGCGATTCAAGTTCTGCAGTGACATGCACCGCAAGCCTGGAGAGACAATTCAAGAACTGGCGGCAAGGATCCGACAAGATGCGGCTACCTGTGACTTTGCCTCGATGAAGGACCCCCAAGATGAGGCTCTGTGTATGCGATTCATCTGCTCGGTCAACAATGAAGCTGCTCTCAAGGCTCTCTTCAAGATCAAGGATGATGAACTCTCATTCGCTCGCGCAATCGAATCGGCCATTGAGACTGAAGATGCAGCCAAGGTGGCTAAGGAAACCGTCTATGCCACCAAGTCCAAGCCAGTGTGGTGCACTTTTTATCTAGGTAACTAGGTAACTAGGTATACCTAGTATTACCTAGTTAATATTCAGGAAAAGTACCTAGATTTACTTTACCTAGTTGCTGTTTACTCTATTTTACCTAGTTTTACTTTACCTAGTTTTAAATCCACATAACTAGGTACTTCTAGGTAGAACAAGTTTACCTAGTTTGATGTTTTCAGTTTTACGTTGCTTTTTCAATCAGCAAACCTTAAAATTTCCGGCTTTCCCACACTTACAGTGGCCCAGAGAATGAATTTCTGACTTATTTGATCAATAAAATACAAATATTTACTTGAAATGTGTCAAATCTCGTAAATTTTAACTCGACTAACTTCATCATTGTTCTATTGAAAATTTTCAAAATGCACCACACTGGTCCAAGCCCGTCAACAAGGTGAAGAAGGAATCTTCAGTGCTTCCCAAGCAACCAGTGACCACCCCCAAGACCGCTCAACCAAGGATCAAGCCACCTGCTTCACACCCGCAGTCTCAGGTGCTTGTTATCGATGTGGCAAGAAGGACCATCCCAACGGTCAGTGTCCCTACAAGAACTACACCTGCTCCTACTGCGGCATCATGGGTCATCTCGAGTCAGTTTGCAAGAAGAAGAGGGAACAAGGACCGAAACCTGTCAAGGGCATATCTCATGTCCCGCTCAAGACAGTCAAGCTCTGGAAACGCCTGAACATTTGGTCACACAATGTGACGCATTGGCTGGGCGTAGGTATAGGATCCTGGGGCGAAGGTATTTGACCACCCAGGAGCTGAGTGAATTATCTGTTAGGGACCTCCTGAGGCTGATTAAAGCCTCGGGTAGGTGGTAAGTTCGACTTGTTCGATTTCATTTATATGGGGCATCGAAATGGACCCTCGGGTCTGATCGTAGGGTCGTATGGTTGACCCCCCCGTCACATCGAATCGAATCGAATCGACAGTCAAGCTCATCAACTCAGCCGCTGCTGTGCAGCACAACATCATTCTCAACAGAACGCCCGTTACCTTCGAGATTGACACTGGTGCCGGTGACAACTTCATCTCAGAAGACACCTGGCAAGATCTGGGATCACCCTCCCAGTGGTCCCCATCAGAAAAGCTCTGAGCCCTGGACAGACCAAGCCCAGTCTTCGAGTGTGTGGCGACTACTCAGTCACAGTCAACCCACAACTGGAGACTCACCGCCAGCCCATTCCCCTGCCAGAGGATCTCATGTGCAAACTCGGAGGTGGATATGGCTTCACCAAGATCGACCTAGCGGATGCCTACAATCAGATTCCACTGGGACCAGACTCTCAGAAGAAACTCGCTCTGAGTACTCACAGAGGCGTGCTACTCCAGCTTCGCCTACCCTTTGGCATCAAGTCAGCTCCTGGTTACTTCCAAGAAATCATGGAGCAGCTCACTTCCAACCTCAAGGGAGTTGCAGTCTACTTGGATGACATTTTGGTCAGTGGAATCAATGCAGAAGATCATCTCAAGAATCTTTGCCAGCTACTCACTCACCTGGATGAGAAAGGACTTAGCTGCCGCCTATCAAAGTGCTCCTTTGCTCAACCAAGCATCGAATACCTTGGACACATGCTCTCATGTCAAGGTATCGCAAAAGGCCCAATAGTGGATGCTGTGAAGAAGATGCCCCCACCCACAAACGTCTTGTCTCTCAAATCCTTTCTTGGCTCTGTGCAGTTCTACCACAAGTTCCTACCCAACCTCTCCATGGTTACGGAACAACTGCATCAACTCACCAGGAAGGACACTCCTTGGCGCTGGGGAGCAGAGCAACAAGCAGCATTCCAGACTCTCAAGGATCTCTTGTGCACGGACACAGTGCTTGCTCACTTCGATCCTTCTCTGCCAATTGGAATTTCTTGTGACGCCTCAGATGTTGGAATTGGTGCTGTCCTCTTTCACTGCTATCACAATGGCAGTGAGCGACCAATTGCCAATGCGTCCAAGACTCTCACTTTGACTCAGCGGAAGTACAGCCAGATTCAGAAGGAAGCGCTGGCTATCATCTTCACCCTGAAGAAGTTTCATCAATTCCTGTATGGCCGCAAGTTTGTCCTGGTCACGGATCACAAGCCCCTCCTCGCTCTCTTTGGACCAGACAAACCCACCCCTGCACTGGCAGCCAACCGCCTAGCCAGATGGGCCTTCGCTCTCAGTCAATACGACTACCAGATAGAATTCAGGGACACCTCAAAGCATGGAAACGCCGATGCTCTCAGTCGACTCCCAGCTGGCCCTGACAGCAAATTTGATGAGGAGGAAATGGACAATGATGTGGACACTGTCTGCATGATCAAGACCATTGGCCTGCAGCTCAACCCAACTGACTCCACAGCAGTTGTCAAGGAAACGGCCAAAGATCCAGTTTTGGCTTCTGTCCTGAAATTCACCAGAGAAGGCTGGCCTCCCATGGACAGAATGCCGCCAGGAGAACAAGCTACTGAAGAAGATGCTCCTGCTGAAGACCCAAGCTTCACAGTCAAAGCCTTCAGGAAGCTGGCTCCATCCCTATCCATCTGCAATGGATATCTACTCTATGGATCCCGGCTGGTCATCCCAAAGCGCCTTCATGCTCCAGTCCTGCAACTTCTGCACCTCGGACATTTTGGCATGCAGCGCATGAAGCAACTCGCTCGTTCTGCAGTCTACTGGCCTGGAATCGATCAAGACATCATGGATGTGGTTCGTCACTGTACAGCGTGTGCTGAGGATCAGAACAAGCCTGCCCAACCTGCAATCCATCCCTGGATGCTCCCCGAGAAGCTCTGGAGCCATGTTCATCTTGATCACGCCATCAACTTCATGGGACAGAACTGGCTTGTGATGATTGACGCCTACTCAAAGTATCCCTGCTACATCCTCAACTTCGACCAAGGCAACCACAACCCTGCTCGAAGAGGATTTCGCTCACTTTGGCTACCCCCTGAAAGAAATGGGAGGTTTTATCCACTAGTAAAACACAACACGCACACACAACACAATCACACTAAGCAACTACACAATGCAAACACGCACAGACACTCACACAAACACTGAAACTCTTCATTCACTCCCCCTTGGACATTGACTGGGCCTCATCCGTTGTTGCTCTGCCTTCTGCTGACTCTGCATATCCGTAGACCTGCTCTGCGTTGACGCCACGACGATGATTCAACCTCTTGCGGACGACGCTCCTTCCTTTCTGAGCCCTTGCCTTCATCTGTTGTCTTGTCATAGGAGAAACGGGATTCCATCTCTTATGCAGCGAACTCAAATGAAACATCATTCTTTTCCTCTGTCTTCTTCTCAGACTCTTTCTTCCTCTCACTCTCTTCTCTCTCCTTCTTCTCTTAACTCTCTTCATCCTCACATGCACAAACACAAACACAAACACCTCTGCATTCAGCTTCGTTTTTGAGTACTCATCAGGATGATTCGGTTCCATTAGAGGCTCTCGATTCAGTTATGGATGGTCCTGTTCTTTTGGAAGTGAATGATGGAGAAGAGGCTCTCGATTCGTGCTCTGGTTCTCTGGATGTCCAAGTCGGCTCGTTAGACACTCCCTTCACTGGGTTAACGGTCGATCCTCCGTTCAGTGGGCATTCCAGTTCAGAGAAGGAGATGGTTTCCATTCAAGATGTTCTTGTTTTGCCGGCAGAAGATTTGGCTTTGTTTGTGCATTCAGTTATGGATGAACCTATGGTCTTTGACGTGGATAGAAGAGAGGAAGGAAAAAGAAGAAAGGTGAAGAGGAGAAGAAAGAAACGAATGAAGAGGGATGACGCGCAGTTAGTTGATGGAGCTCCAGAGTCTCTTTGTTTGGCAGAAAGCCGTTCTCAGTTTGTTCCCATTGATGTTGTGCAGCAAGCACCTTGTGAAGATATGAGCTCTGGTTTTCGTTTGGAGAGGAGAAGGAAGAAGTTTGGAAGAGGAAGAAGAAAGATGTTTTGGGAAAGGAGGAGAAAGATGATGATGCGAAGGAAAGTGCTGAGAAGTAAGAGAGTGTGGAGGATGATGAGGAGAAGAGGAATGAAAAGAAGGAGGAAGAAGAGAAGTGCGAAGAGAAGGATCAGAGTAAAGAAAAAGAGGAGACAGAGGAAAGGAGTGGCAGTTCGTTTGAGTTCGTTTTATAGCAGATGCAATCCCGTTTCCCCGTTGACAAGTCATCAGATCCAAGCAAAGGCGCGGAAAGGCCGCAACGTGGCGTGCAAGAGATCGAACCAGCACGGTATCAGTGCAGAGCTACTTACTGGAGATTCCGAGTCAACAGAGGCAAAGCAAGCAGTTCTCACAGTTCGTTCATTCCACGATTGTCAGGCACAGCGGCGGCCAGTCGACACTCGTCCAAAGGGGAGTGATGAAGAGATTGAGTGTTTTGTGTGATTGTTTGAGTGTATTCCAGTTGTGTAGTTGCTTAGTGTGATTGTGTTGTGTGTGTGCGTTGTGTTTTACTAGTGGATAAAACCTCCCATTTCTTTCACCCCACACCATTGTCACAGACAATGCGACCACCTTCATGTCAGAAGAGTTCAAGGATTGGTGCAAGACCAGAGGCATCACTCACCTCACTGGAGCACCATACCACCCTGCAACCAACGGTGCTGCTGAACACTTGATCCAGACATTCAAGCAAGCCCTCAAGAAGTCCTCACTTCCTCCGAAAGCAGCCCTGCAGGAATTCCTGATGCACTACCACAGAACCCCTCTCTCCACTGGATACTCTCCCAGTGAGCTCCTCAATGGAAGACAAATTCGGTGCAAAATCGACACTCTTCTGCCCTCTCCTGCACACATGGCTCAAGGAAAGGAATCCAAGTAGGCCATGAAGTCTCAAAGTCAAGAGGTGGTGCACCCAGTGGTAGCCAAGCTCACCTTCCGTTTCCCTGTTGGAACGCCATGCTATGCTCTCTACTATGGCCCTCTCCACAACAAGGATCCCCGATGGGTTCCAGCCATGGTCACTAAAGTGTTTGGAACTCGATCAGTCAACGTTCGTGTGTTCCCAAGAGGCCCAACTTGGCGCAGACACATTGAATAACTTCGCCCACGCTATGGAGTTAAAGAGGATGACGATCCAGGTGGGGCACCAACCCGAGCAGTTCTGGAGACAACTTTACGCTCAGGTGAGGCTCAAAGCATACATGTCGTTGGGGGGGGTAAAGGGGGGGCCGCCCCCCAAGCCCGATTTTTCGGCAAAACTCCCCCCCCCCAGCGGATTTTTTTGGGGGGGGCTGAAAACCCACTTTTGGATTCCAAAGTAAAGAAAATTTTAGCCCAGACAATACATTCTGCAGCACAAAATTGGGTTTTCGGCTACCATACAACCCAAAACAGGGTTTTGTAAGGCTTAGAAATCCTAAATAGGGTATTTAGACTGCTTAGAAACCCTGATTAGGGTTTCTAGGTTTACTTTTAAACCCTGATTAGGGTTTTCAGGTTACTTTTAAACCCTGATTAGGGTTTTTAGGCTGCTTTGAAACCCTGATTAGGGTTTTCAGGTTACTCTAAAACCCTGATTAGGGTTTTCAGGTTGCTTTTAAACCCTGATTAGGGTTTTCAGGTTACTTTCAAACCCTGATTAGGGTTTTTAGGCTACTTTGAAACCCTAAACAGGGTTTTTAGGCTACTTTGAAACCCTAAACAGGGTTTTTAGGTTACTTTGAAACCCTAAACAGGGTTTTTAGGTTACTTTTAAACCCTGATTAGGGTTTTTAGGCTGCTTTGAAACCCTGATTAGGGTTTTCAGGTTACTCTAAAACCCTGATTAGGGTTTTCAGGTTACTTTTAAACCCTTATTAGGGTTTTCAGGTTACTTTCAAACCCTGATTAGGGTTTTTAGGCTACTTTGAAACCCTAAACAGGGTTTTTAGGCTACTTTGAAACCCTAAACAGGGTTTTTAGGTTACTTTCAAAGCCTGATTAGGGTTTTCAGGTTACTTTCAAAGCCTGATTAGGGTTTTTTGGTTACTCTGAAACTCTAAACAGGGTTTTAGCACTGGCTAGAAAGCCTAGAGAGGGTTTTTAGGTTGATTAGAAACCCTAAACAGGGTTTAAGAACTGCATTCAAATCACTAAATAGGGTTTTTTTAGTAATCTTATAAGTCAAAACAGGGTTTTGCGCGTGCCTCAGAATTGATATTAGGGTTCTCTGAACTATTTTTAGTCAATAGAACTCATTTCAATCTGTATTTTATCGCTTAAACTCATATTCAATACGTATTTTGAGCGCAAAACAGCTTTTTATTACATTCGTTGCTTCAATATTCGGTTTTTAAGGCATTTTTTTCAACAGGAACAGGGTTTTTAAGGCATTTTAAATGCAAAAACAGGGTTTTAAGGCTTTTTTCGGTCCAAATAGGGTTTTGAAGCCATTTTTCGCCCCAGAATCCCTGAAAAAGGTCGACAAAACCCGCTTTTGGACCCCAAAAAAAGGTCGACAAAACCCACTTTTGGACCCCAAAAAAAGGTCGCAAAACCCACTTTGGACTTGGTCCCAAAACCCTATTTGGGATTTCAAAAAGGTCCCCCCCCACGGAAAAACCCAGCGACATGTATGGCTCAAAGTTCCCAGTCAAAGCCCAAGACTCAGAAGAATTGGCGTGCTCCAACAGGCGATGAATACAGACCAGACAAGCCACGACGCTCAGAGCGGCTGAAGCAGAAGCACTCTCAGAAGATTGATACCAGTCATGCATAGGATGATCGCCTCTCGGTGTAACCTTAGGCTGGTGGGAAGGTATTGTAGTTACACTCTGTTAACTACATATTACTGTTAGACTATAGGTAGCGATGTGCTAATACATAGTCTGTGTGTATGTGCCTTTTATCTATGTACAGAATGTTCTGGAAAAGGTCAGTCCCTCTCTCTTACCTCTTACTCGGACTAGAACTTTCTGGAACATTCTATGGCCATATATAAGCAGCCCGCTCTGCAGTGTTCTCTATGAGCTTCGATGAGCTTCTATGAGTTTCTATGAGCTTCTTATCTGTGCACTCATTGTGCTCTCGTGTGCTACCCTCTCCCTACTGTCTCCCCCCAGTGGCTCATACCCTGTGAGTCACTCCCTAGCCCTGCTTCTTCATTGTTAATGGTTGTTACTGTTATTGGGCGATCGTTCCCAATAAACCCTTATTTGAAATCCTGTTGTATCAACCTCCCACTCGGCCCACAAATACAACAGTTGACCACCCTCAGGCTCTGACTTACCCCCCTCAGCCATCCGCTACCCCTCAGGAACATACATGTAGTTGGAGGGAATGGAAACTCCCCCAGGCCCGATTTTCGGAGAAAATTCCCCCCCAGCCAGACTCTGGGAGGAGTTTCTTGAAACCCTATTTTGTGTTTGTAAACCTACAAACAGGGTTCCAGAAGCACTGATTAGGGTTTCAGAAACCCAACTTAGGGTTCTGGAGCCCTACTTTCGGTTTCAAAAGCTCTAAATAGGGTTCCGGAACCCTAATTTGGCTTTCTGAGACCCTAAACAGGGTTCCGGAGCCCTACTTTGGGTTTCAAGAACCCTGCACAGGGTTTCAGGGCCCTAATTTTGGTTTCAAAATTTCTAAATAGGGTTCCAGATATGCATTTAGCTGTATTATATCGAGTAAAATAGAGCTTTTTTGCATGTTTTAAAGTAAAACATGTTTTTTGCACGTTTTTAATAAAATATAGGATTTTCTGCACATATTAAACCAATAAATAGGGTTTTAAAGGGCATTTTTGCACTTCTGGCAGGATTTTTACCCGATTTTTAGTCCTCAAAACCCTGTTTTGAGCCCAAAAAAGGTCGCCGAAACCCACTTTATGACACCAAAAAAAGGTCGCTGAAACCCCCCTTGGGCATAGCCCTGAAACCCTATTTTGGATTAGAAAAGCTCCCCCCTGCCGAAAACCCAGCTACATGTATGCTCAGGAATTTTTTGGAAGAATTTTGTATAGAAAATTATCATAAAAGTATGCCTGGATTAGGTGTAAATGAGCTCTGAATAGCTTATTTTGGCTTATTTTAATGAAAAATATGCCAAAAACCTTGATTTTAACCAAAAATCGGACTTTTTGGCTTACCACCCCCTGACCGCCCCCCCCCCTCAGGCGGTCCTACCCCCCTCAACCCCCCTCAAGAATTGAAAATTCTACACCCCCTCAGCCGAGATGCTAGCCCATGTCTGGTGGTACTGTATATGGTACCGGGCCAATGTCCAAGGTAGAGGTACCACATATTGCACCGGTATCATAATGTACATGGTGCCACACTCCCCGACCGAACGTGGGGTGCTGGTGCTATGATATGTTGCCATATATGTATCCCAGTACATACCATAAACGGCGTTAAGTGCCTGACTGAATCAGTCTTGCATGCGCGAATCATAATTTAGTTGACTGCATGCAGTCAATAGATAGTGAATGTGTTTTAGACACAACCGAACATAGACTGGACAGTTCAGTTGGAAAGACAATCAATCTACAAACCGAGTACGACTGGTCTCAATTACTGTGGGAGCATGGAGTGTTGACTCACTCTGAAGTCTACTCAGAGAATCAGCGGAGAGAACCCCTTCCAAACACGTCTTACGGTCACACTGCTCTTTCTCTTACTAACAAAAGCTGTACCAACCTGTTTTAACTATTACTTGTTAATCATCCATGCTTATGTTGATGCTGATCCAGCTTGGAGTTGCTGCTTTTTTTTTGGTTTTTTTGCCCGTTTTAAACCAAAATTTGCTATTTTTGCACATTTTAAATAAAAAATAAGGTTTTTACATGTTTTAAAGCAAATAATAGGGTTTTATACGGTATTTTTGCACTTCAGACAACATTTTTATCCGATTTTAGTCTTCAAAACCCTGTTTTGAGCCCAAAAAAAGGGTCTCTGAAACCCACTTTTGGACACCAAAAAAAGGTCGCTGAAACCCCCTTTGGGCATACATGTAACAGGGGGGTCTGGGGGCCTGCCCCCCCACCCGACTTAGGCCAGACCCTCCCCCCGAGACGATTTTGCCGACCCCTTCCGATTTTCTGGCAAGTAATTTTTTGAGCAAATTTTTGCAATTTCAGACACAAAAATTCCAAAGTCGCGTGCAAAATAGTGTTTCCGATCAAATTAAAATTAAATAACAAAATTAAATTGTTTTGGCCAAAATCACCAAGTAAATAGCAATTTAATAACAAATTAAATTTCTCACGATGACTGTTAAACAAATTAAAATTATATTAAATTTCGTAAAATTGGCCTAGAAATTTGATATAAATTTGATATGAATTTGATATAAATTTGCTTAGTTTGGCAGCTTCACTAACCAAAGTCTGGCTACAAAACAACAAGTTCAGTCCAAAGATATCCTTGTTCATGCCTATAGCAAAGATATCAACTCATTAAATGCTAATTTGTAGACCATTTGTCGGCATCTGAAGAAAGGTCAGCTCATTTTGGACTGACACGACCCAGGTTTTGAGCTGTTTCCTCAGGAATTAAGTATTGATTTTAGCAAATTTATATTTAATTCATAGCAAATAACAAATTTGTATCAAATTAAATTTCATAATTTGGGTGCCAAGCAAATTAATAGCAAGTTATTTTCTTCTGAAGGCTCAGCAAGCAATTTAAAATAGTTATTTAATTTCAAAATAAATTTACTCGGAAACACTACTGCACTTTTTAGCCCAAATTAGCGATTTTTGGCGATTTTTTCGATTTTTGGCGATTTCTGAGCGTTTTTTTAGTGCCCAACCCCCTCCCAAAATTTTGACTCTGACCCCCCGGCCTGCGCCAGACCCCCCAACCCCCTCCCCTTCGGCGGATGACCTGTTACATGTATGATACTGTATAGGGTAGTGATACTCAGACATGGGCAAAGGGGGTCTGAGGGGGGTTGGCCCCCCTCAGGCTCTGACCTACCCCCCTCAGCCGGGCGCTACCCCCTCAGAAATTTTTTGGAAGAATTTTGTATAGAAAATTATGATAGAAATATGCCTGGATTAGGTGTAAATGAGCTCAGAATAGCTTATTTTAGCTTATTTTAATGAAAAATATGCCCAAAAAAACCTTGATTTTAACCAAAAATCGTACTTTTTGGCTTACCACCCCCTCAGCCCCCCTCAGGAATTGAAAATTCTACACCCCCTCAGCCGAGATGCTAGCCCATGTCTGGTGGTACTGTAAATGGTACCGGGCCAATGGCCAAGGTACTGTGGAATACATATATGTATATGTATATGTAAAAAATACATATTATGTATTATTTTTGGAATACATGTATGTATATGTATATGTATATGTATTGCTCAGAGAATATGTTTATGTATATGTATTCTGAGGCCACTATGTATTTAAGAGTCAGTCTCTGAACCGATCGAGTCTTGGCCCTTCGCCCTATTCAGACCCCAAAATTGAAACTTTGGGCTAGAGAGCTGTAAGTTGGTACACTAATACATACTTATGAGTTGTCTTTCGGCCCCAAAGGATTAGTGGATTTGACGCTCCAATCCCGAGATACAGCCTTCTGAAAATCGGCCCGCTTAACTATGGGACCAAAATTTCAAACTCGAATTTCTAACCTACCAGCTGGAGTTGGAAGATAAAAATTTGGGTTTTCGCGTAACTTTTCGAGTACTTTAAGAATCTGCAGTCCAATTTTGTGTTAAAAGAAAAAAATTGTTTTTCGACCTCTTTGGCGGGCCATAACTCGGCTGGAACCCCCCCTAGAGGCGCTTTTTTATTTCATAACTTTGTAGCGCTTTTTATAAGCTTCATTTTGGTACAGAATATGGTACGCTTGCTGGTGGCCAATCCAGTGAAAATTGGCCTCAAATGTCACGAACTCGAAAAATTCGCATGTTTCACTATAGACATAATTTTCCAAATTGAATTTCTGACTTAATAAACGGAGTTGAGCTTTGAAAATTTGGGTTTCCAGAGTACTTTCAGTGTGCTTTCGGAATATTTACTGGATTTAGAATTTTGAGGAGAAAAATTTTTTTCGACCTCTTTGGTGGGTCATAACTCGGCTGGAACCCTCCCTAGAGGCACTCTTTTATTCCGTAACTCTGTAGCGCTTTTTATAAGCTTCATTTTGGTATAGAACATGCTACGATTGCTCGTGGCCATTCTGGTGACAATTGGCCTCAAATGTTGAGAACTCGTAAAAATGTGGCCTTCCAAATGGGGCAATTTTTCGAGTTTATAACCTATGAGGCCAATTGTCACCGGAATGGCCACGAGCAATCGTAGCATGTTCTATACCAAACTGAAGCTTATAAAAAGCGCTACAGAGTTATGAAATAAAAGAGTGCCTCTAGGGAGGGTTCCAGCCGAGTTATGACCCACCAGAGGTCGAAAAAAAATTTTTCTCCTCAAAATTCTAAATCCAGTAAATATTCCGAAAGCACACTGAAAGTACACTGGAAACTCAAATTTTCAAAGCTCAACTCCGTTTATTAAGTCAGAAATTCAATTTGGAAAATTATGTCTATAGTGAAACATGCGAATTTTTCGAGTTCGTGGCATTTGAGGCCAATTTTCACTGGATTGGCCACCAGCAAGCGTACCATATTCTGTACCAAAATGAAGCTTATAAAAAGCGCTACAAAGTTATGAAATAAAAAAGCGCCTCTAGGGGGGGTTCCAGCCGAGTTATGACCCGCCAAAGAGGTCGAAAAACAATTTTTTTCTTCTAACACAAAATTGGACTGCAGATTCTTAAAGTACTCGAAAAGTTACGCAAAAACCCAAATTTTTATCTTCCAACTCCAGCTGGTAGGGTAGAAATTCGAGTTTGAAATTTTGGTCCCATAGTTAAGCGGGCCGATTTTCAGAAGGCTGTATCTCGGGATTGGAGCGTCAAATCCACTAATCCTTTGGGGTCGAAAGACAACTCATAAGTATGTATTAGTGTACCAACTTACAGCTCTCTAGCCCAAAGTTTCAATTTTGGGGTCTGAATACGGAGACTCGATTGGTTCAGAGACCGACTCTTAAAATACTGTACATATTTGAAAATACATATTGAATTTCTGATGAAATGCTGCATTTTCAAGTCTCAGCCTGCCATCCATAGAATGAAATTACATTTTCTTAGGATGCCAATGTCTGAATTTGCTCCAGTGGTAGAAAAACCACAGATTTGGTGTTTTAATTGAGTAATACCATCACCGTGGAAAGTGATGTGAGGCGACCAAAAGGAGTTCTAATGAGGGAACATTTAGATTTTCAAATTAAATGGATAAATGGCAGGAGAAAAATGCTCTTTTCTTTTGATAGTTGACCTAGACGAAATTATTGGCCATTGCGGTTTCAAAAACAAAGTTCATTTCACATGTCTCCCATACAGAAAAAGACTGACTGTACATGGAGAATTTTTAACAGAACTTAAATGTGGTAATTATTGCTAATTTGACTGACGTACTGAATCAATTTCATGCTAATCAGGTCCAAGCGTGGACCCTTTCTAATTTCAGTCACAAACAACTCTTTTAGCAGCATAAAATTAAGAATGTCAGGGATTGCACGAAAAGAGCTTTTACTTTTGCAACGTTTCGGCCTCGTACGGCGGCCGTTATCAGGCGGAATGCCAAGCTGGCTAGGCTAAGTTAAACAGAGAGGCAAGAAGAACAGAAAACATATAACACCATGAATCAGACCATTGGAAAAATTCTACGCCAAGAGTTTGACAACTGAAGGGAAAGTCTATCATTGATCGCTGCTTGATGATGGGACTGAATGAAGAGGGATTCCTTTGCCTGCCGTCTGGTGGTATCTGAATCAGATTCAATGATCGCCACTCTGTCCCAGGCAATCGTGTGACCAGTCAGAGCCACATGTTTAGCCAATTCAGATGTGTCAGTTTTGCGTAGACGTACTGTACGTATCTTTGGTGTTCACTGGAACGAACTGACAGCTTTCGACTGGTTTCTCCGATGTACACAGCATTGCACGAAGCACACGGAACACGATACACAACACACGTTCTTTTCGATGGTAGCACAGGAGGCGAGCGCATCATGAGCATGCTCTGTAGTGTAGGACAGCTTTTGAAAGCAACGTTCTTGCGTAGAACAGATAGCAAGTAGTCTTTCTCTTTCGCCACCCCAGCAAAGTTCGAGTCACAAATGGCTTGGGCTCTGTAGCTCAATGTAGTGACAAGTCCACCTTTCACAGCCACAGAATGGTTTGACTTGTAGTTCAAATAGCGATCAGAGTGAGTGGGCTTACGGTACACTTCAAACTCCAAGTAACAGTCGCCCACGCCATCCTGCCTACGGTAGGCCAAGCAATCCAAAAACGGCAAGCACTCATTCTGCTCCAGCTCCATAGTAAACTTTATCGTTGGTCTCCGACTGTTCAGAAGATTCAAAAAATGACCCAACGACTCCTTACCATGAGGCCAGACAACAAATGTGTCATCAACATACCGTTTCCACACTGTTGGTTTCAAGTTTACTTCATTGAGGAACTCCATCTCAAACTGTTCCATGAACAGATTAGCAACGACCGGTGAGAGAGGAGATCCCATGGCCACCCCATCCATTTGCTCATAGATACAATCATCCCATTTGAAATAAGTCGAAGTAAGGCAAATTTCCAGCAGAGAGATGATTGTCTCAATTGACAAACTGGTTTTAGCTGACCACAATTCCCGGTGTTCTTCCAACAGACATCGAATCAAAGCGCACACCTCATCCACAGGCACATTGGTGAACAGAGAAACCACATCGAATGACACAAGAATTGCACCTGTAGGGAGTCGGCACTCTCTCATTGACCGAACAAACTCTGCTGAATTTTTCACATGGGAGTCTGACACTCCAACAAAGTAGGACAGAATCTGAGACAACATTTTGGAGGCTGGGTACGTAACTGAATTCCGAGTTGACACAATTGGACGTATGGGCACATCAGGTTTATGGGTCTTTGGCAAACCGTAGAAATAGGGGTCTTGGCATCGATCAACAGATGGGCACAGATGGTACAGGCGATTCTGCACCAACTCACCGTTGTTGGCCGCTAACTTGAACGTTCGATTGAGAGATTCTCTAATTGTAGCTGCAGGACTGTCATCGATCTTCCGATAAGTACGCTCATCAGCCACAAGAGAATTGCACTTGTCTCGATAGTCCGCAAAGTCCATCACAACGGTCACTTCACCTTTGTCTGCTTTGGTAACAACAACTTGTTTATCTCTCACTGCTGATCTAACAGAATCCAAAGCAGTTTGTTGATCAACAGAAAGGTTTTTCTGCTGGGGGCGATGAGCAACGATCAAAGCAGCCACAGCTCCACAAATCGACTCTTTTTGCTCAAGCACTGCTGTATTCTGGCAGGTTGTAAAAGCTTTCTCAACAGACGCAACAAATTCAGTCACAGGCACTTTCGGTGGCGTGATCGCAAATTTCCCACCCAATGCCAAAACTTCCAACTCAGCCTGAGTGAGCTGACGGGAACTCAAATTCTTGACAAATTTTTCAGTAAGTTCAGCAGGGAGGGAGGGATACGGCGCTGCCTTTGGCTGAAACAGAGCATCGAATTTGGCTTTCTGCTTTTTCTTGACAGTTTCATATTCAATCACATAACTTTCCCCAGTCAAGCGAGATATATCAGCAAACAGTTCAGCAGTAAGCCTGGTAGCCAGGTCTTGTCGAGCAATTTGACAACGCTCACAAAGCCAGAATTTCTCCGTGTATAAAACACGAACACGCTGCCTCATGAGTCGAAAGGAGAACTCATTGAGCAAATAACGTTCACCACGGCAGAGTCCACGAGTCTTGAACCAAAATCCTTTAGGTACAACACCATACTGTAAACAACGACGCAGAAAGGTGATTCCATTCTTTCTCCTTGCCAGCTTTTTGAGACTAACTTCTAACCGATTCAATAAACATACAGCTTCGTTCCCTGCGAACACTCGGATACGAGTTTTCAAAGAAGCAGCATTTTTCAACTTAAAACCTGGCTTTGAAAAAATATGTATAATACAGTCAGGCACTTAACGCCGTTTATGGTACCGACACCATATAAGGTGCCGGTACCATAGATGGTACCGGTACCGCGGGGCGTGGTACCATATATGGTACCGGCACCATATATGGTACCGTCACCATATATGGTACCGGTACCATATATGGTGCCCCCACGTTCGGCGACTGTGGTGGTACCATATATGGTACCGGCACCATATATTGTACCCCTACCCATGGCCCTGGGTGCAGGTACCATATATGGTGCCGGTACCATACATGGTGACGGTACCATATATGGTACCGGTACCATATATGGTACCACTACCATATATGGTACGAAATCTGAACAGAGTGGTACCATATATGGTACCGGTACCGGAAAAACGCGAAGGTGGGGGTACCATATATGGTGCCGGTACCATATATGGTACCACCACAGACCTCGAACGTGGGGGTACCATATATGGTGCCGGTACCATATATGGTACCGGTGCCATATATGGTACCGTCACCTTATATGGTACCGGTACCATATATGGTACCACCACAGGTCCCGAAGGTGGGGGTACCTACAGTGGGAAAATATCGAAATTTTTGAAACATATTAATATAACTATACATATATGTTTTTCGCCAATCAAACATATAAATAACACATATAGTTATATGTTTCTGAAAATTGAATATGCACATATTTTTAAACATAAAACATATTTGTGTAAAAGTCGGTTATTCACTTATATTTTGTCTGAATTTTCGATAATTCAAACTTGAGATTCTGAATTTCCTGTTTAAAACGGTTTGCAACAAATTAGATAGCATACTCAGATTCAATAATTTTAAGTGAAAGTCAGATTTTGGAAAAGTTTACTGTCAAACAGCAACCAAAAGTCTTGAAATCATGAATTCCTATAGCAAAAATATGTATATGTTTCCAGAAACATATTGGCCTCAAAACATATAAATACAAAACATATTTGACATGCAAACATATTGAGAAACATAAACATATATGTTTTCCCAAAAACAAACATATTTATGTTTTAAAACATATACATAAAACATATATGTTTCCCACAGTAGGGGTACCATATATGGTACCGGTACCATATATGGTGACGGTACCTTATATGGTGCCGGTACCATATATGGTACCACTACCTACGGTACCGGTACCATATATGGTGACGGTACCTTATATGGTGTCGGTACCATAAACGGCGTTAAGTGCCTGACTGTAATATGTATTTTATGTACATATTTTTTTGAAAAATACAGATACATATTATGTATATGTATTCGTCACCGGAAAACATATACATATATGTATATGTATATGTTATGTATTCCACAAATTCAATATTTTGCCAACAGTAAGGTAGAGGTACCATATATTGCACCGGTACCATAATGTACATGGTGCCACACTCCCCGACCGAACGTGGGGTGCTGGTGCTATGATATGTTGCCATATATGTATCCCAGTACATACCATAAACGGCGTTAAGTGCCTGACTGAATCAGTCTTGCATGCGCAAATCATAATTTAGTTGACTGCATGCAGTCAATAGATAGTGAATGTGTTTTAGACACAACCGAACATAGACTGGACAGTTCAGTTGGAAAGACAATCAATCTACAAACCGAGTACGACTGGTCTCAATTACTGTGGGAGCATGGAGTGTTGACTCACTCTGAAGTCTACTCAGAGAATCAGCGGAGAGAACCCCTTCCAAACACGTCTTACGGTCACACTGCTCTTTCTCTTACTAACAAAAGCTGTACCAACCTGTTTTAACTATTACTTGTTAATCATCCATGCTTATGTTGATGCTGATCCAGCTTGGAGTTTCTGCTTGTGTTTTTTTTGGGTTTTTTGCACGTTTAAAAGCAAAATTAGCTATTTTTGCACATTTTAAATAAAAAATAAGGTTTTTGCATGTGTTAAAGCAAAAATAGGGTTTATACGGTATTTTTGCACTTCAGACAGGATTTTTATCCGATTTTTAGTCTTCAAAACCCTGTTTTGAGCCCAAAAAAGGTCGCTGAAACCCCCTTTGGGCATAGGCATAGGCATGATATCTTTAGAGAAAGAACTTCAGAAATGCGAAGAAAACCGAAGAAGGAAAGGGCAACCATAGTAGCAGTGCGCAAGTGCCGGAGTGAGAGGGAGTGAAGAGAAAAGATTTTTTGAACCAATGAGAGGGAAAAAGGGTGTTTTCGGTGTATAGTAAGAGGGCGTGAACGGGAAATAGACTCTATGAGTTTCTATGAGCTTCTTATCTGTGCACTCATTGTGCTCTCGTGTGCTACCCTCTCCCTACTGTCTCCCCCCAGTGGCTCATACCCTGTGAGTCACTCCCTAGCCCTGCTTCTTCATTGTTAATGGTTGTTACTGTTATTGGGCGATCGTTCCCAATAAACCCTTATTTGAAATCCTGTTGTATCAACCTCCCACTCGGCCCACAAATACAACAGTTGACCACCCTCAGGCTCTGACTTACCCCCCTCAGCCATCCGCTACCCCTCAGGAACATACATGTAGTTGGAGGGAATGGAAACTCCCCCAGGCCCGATTTTCGGAGAAAATTCCCCCCCAGCCAGACTCTGGGAGGAGTTTCTTGAAACCCTATTTTGTGTTTGTAAACCTACAAACAGGGTTCCAGAAGCACTGATTAGGGTTTCAGAAACCCAACTTAGGGTTCTGGAGCCCTACTTTCGGTTTCAAAAGCTCTAAATAGGGTTCCGGAACCCTAATTTGGCTTTCTGAGACCCTAAACAGGGTTCCGGAGCCCTACTTTGGGTTTCAAGAACCCTGCACAGGGTTTCAGGGCCCTAATTTTGGTTTCAAAATTTCTAAATAGGGTTCCAGATATGCATTTAGCTGTATTATATCGAGTAAAATAGAGCTTTTTTGCATGTTTTAAAGTAAAAACATGTTTTTTGCACGTTTTTAATAAAATATAGGATTTTCTGCACATATTAAACCAATAAATAGGGTTTTAAAGGGCATTTTTGCACTTCTGGCAGGATTTTTACCCGATTTTTAGTCCTCAAAACCCTGTTTTGAGCCCAAAAAAGGTCGCCGAAACCCACTTTAGGACACCAAAAAAAGGTCGCTGAAACCCCCCTTGGGCATAGCCCTGAAACCCTATTTTGGATTAGAAAAGCTCCCCCCTGCCGAAAACCCAGCTACATGTATGCTCAGGAATTTTTTGGAAGAATTTTGTATAGAAAATTATCATAAAAGTATGCCTGGATTAGGTGTAAATGAGCTCAGAATAGCTTATTTTGGCTTATTTTAATGAAAAATATGCCAAAAACCTTGATTTTAACCAAAAATCGGACTTTTTGGCTTACCAGCCCCTGACCGCCCCCCCCCTCCGGCTGTCCGACCCCCCGCAGCCCCCCACCAGACTTGCAAATTCTACCCCCCCACAGCCGAGATGCTAGCCCATGTCTGGTGGTACTGTATATGGTACCGGGCCAATGTCCAAGGTAGAGGTACCACATATTGCACCGGTATCATAATGTACATGGTGCCACACTCCCCGACCGAACGTGGGGTGCTGGTGCTATGATATGTTGCCATATATGTATCCCAGTACATACCATAAACGGCGTTAAGTGCCTGACTGAATCAGTCTTGCATGCGCGAATCATAATTTAGTTGACTGCATGCAGTCAATAGATAGTGAATGTGTTTTAGACACAACCGAACATAGACTGGACAGTTCAGTTGGAAAGACAATCAATCTACAAACCGAGTACGACTGGTCTCAATTACTGTGGGAGCATGGAGTGTTGACTCACTCTGAAGTCTACTCAGAGAATCAGCGGAGAGAACCCCTTCCAAACACGTCTTACGGTCACACTGCTCTTTCTCTTACTAACAAAAGCTGTACCAACCTGTTTTAACTATTACTTGTTAATCATCCATGCTTATGTTGATGCTGATCCAGCTTGGAGTTGCTGCTTGTGTGTGTGTGTGCTAATCAGAAGCGAGGAGGGAGCTTTATACACCGGAGTGGGAGATTCTTACATGGTTTTTTGCCGACTGTACGTATATGGTGTCTAGTTGACTTAGTAACTTCTTGTAACACACCACGTGCCATTTGGGTGTGACAGGTTGCTCACATGACATGACATGCGTTTTTTTTAAGAGTCTTAAAAACTTGCCTCACAACTCTCAAAAATTCATGACATGTCATCAAAATTTTGGTCTCAATTCGGAGGGCTCCATGACAGCTGTCATAATTTGCATGACATGTAATAATTGAGAATGACAACCAATGATAGCTTCTTGCTTCTGAATCTGGTTTGAGAGTTGTCTTACCAATCTTTTGCCGCATTTTGACGTCGATTAGGAAAAAGAACATACGCTCTTCAATCTGCTTGTTTGATGTTGTTTATCAATGGTAATAAACTAGCCTTGAGTAGGAGGAATAAAAGGTTCTTTCCACTAAAAGACGAATTTGCAAAAAATATTTCTTTGTCTTTGTTTGTCTTTTTCATTCAGCTAAAATAGCTGTTGTTAGCTTTAAATAGCTTTGATAATCTGATAACTTACTTAATACATGTAACAGATCATCCGCCGAAGGGGGAGGGGATTTGGGGGTCTGGCGCCGGCTGCGGGGTCTGAGCCCAAATTTTGGGAGGGGGATTGGGCACTAAAGAACGGTCAAAAATCGCAATTTGCGAGCTAAAAATCATTAAAAATCACTAATTTGGGCTGAAATACAGCTAAAAAGTGCCAGTTTGTAGGCGATTTTGGCAATTTTTGTGTCTGAAATTGCCAAAAATGGCAAAAATTTTCTCAAAAAATTACTTGCCAGAAAATTGGAGGGGGAGTCGGAAAAATCGTCTCCTGGGGGGCGTCTGGCCTAAGCCGGGTGGGGGGGCGGCGACCCCCAGACCCCCTGTTACATCTATCACTTAACTTGCTTGCGGTGGACCTACAATGTAATTGTACCGTGTCCTTTTGGGGTGGGCGAGAAACTAAGTCTGCTTGAGGTTGATGCATGCGGTAGGTTGGGACTGGCAGAGGGTCTAACCGAAATTATACGGAATAAAGAAATAAAATAAAGTTAATTGCCATCTTTCAGCAATAAAATTTGCACCTTTACCGTGTTCTCCTCTCGGGTTAGGTGTAGCTGGGGGGGAGAAAAATCAGGGAAGGTCAGAAATGGATTATACATTAATTAATTAACTTTCTTATGACTATATGACTCCGGAACGTGCCCTATACTGATGCGCGCCCCTAGGGGTATTTTTATATTTGGCAAAACAGGCCCCCCCGGTCGTGTCTTGTACTGATGCATCTCTAGGGGTATTTTTATATTTCGAAAACAGGCCCTCTGGAGCGTGCCCATACTGATGCGTCCCCTAGGGGGTATTTTTATGTTTTTAAAACGGACCCTCCGGAGCGTTCCCTATACTGATGCATCCCCTAGGGGTATTTTTATGTTTTTAAAACAGGCCCTCCGGAGCGTGCCTATACTGATGCGTCCCCCTAGGGGTATTTTTATATTTGGAAAACAGGCCATCCGGAGCGTGCCTATACTGATGCGTCTCTGGGGGGTACTTTTATATTTGGCAAAACAGGCCCCCCGGGGCGTGCTCTATGCTGATTTAGTGATCATTAGACTCGTCAGGCAAAGGGCTTTCAAATGATATATGACATGACCACTTTGGACGATTTTGAAATGTTGGAATTTTGCCAAAAAAATTTTCGATAATCGATATTTATCGACAGAATTCGTTAATTTATAATTAATTATGATCATTAAACACATTAATTTCTGTTTGGGATCGGTTCCTGATTTTTCCCCCTAGCTACACCTGATCCCTACTTTCTTTCCTACTCAATCGCATTAGATACCAAAGGAGATATGCTCGATAAAGATAGCCATTGCCTTAGAAATATATCTACAGAGTGCAAGCCGACAAGTCCTTGTTTGGAAGAGGCAGAAAAATCGAAACGCACGATTACCTGAAATATGTAGTTGAAATAATTTAGATACAGTATGCGGATTACGTGATTCAGGCAATTTCTATCGATCAAAATACTATGTACATGACATGTCATGCCTACCATGACAACTCTCAATCTGGTTCTGCAAATGCTCATTTATGACAGCTGTCATATTTTCCATGACATGTCATCACCCAATTATGACATCAGACACTTTATGACACCTTGATTTGTGAGTACTCTTAAAAAACTGGACTCACATGTCATGCGAATTTTTGTATGAGTCTCAAAACACAGGTCACATGTCATAATTCGGTGTGTTACAAGAAGGTAATGAAGAAATTTAGTTTGAGTTGAGTTTAGTTAAGCGAAATCTGAGTTTAGTTAGTAAAAGTTAGTAACTAACTATAACTAACTAAAGATTTTACTTAGTAAATAACTAACTAAATTCAACCGGCACAACACTGATTGTAAGGCATAGTTTCCAATCCAAATCTCAAAGACTCCATACCAAGTTTCGTCCGTCATCGCCGTCGCAACGAACGCAGCAGAACTGGGCGTCAAAAACTAAATACCTGGCCACCCTTCAACATTGATACATTCCATCGTACATAGAAAAGTCAAAATTTACGCCCACCAAATTAATGCGAACCTTGATCTACTCTGCTAGTTTTCTGCTCGACTTCAGATATTCCTCAGCCTAAACTCACACTTTCAAAAACCAGTGTACTACTTAGCATACAACGGAACACCCTTTAATCGCTTTAAAATTTTAACTGACAAATCAATACAGTATACAGTACATTCAAACCACCAATATATAATGAGTCAACATGTCTTTCATCTTTGAAACTAAACAATACCAATGTTCACACAGACGCAGACCTGTAAAACGCGTTCTTGTAAAAAACAAAAAAAGCAAATTTCAACTCTCGTATATAGAAAGCTCAGCGCGCGCCAAATTTAAACGTATAAACGAATTATTTGATACGAATAAACTGTCAATAATACTTTTTTGCGGGCTTTGGCGCGCTGACGCGCTTTCAAAATTTGATCAGGAAAAGTCGATAAAATTTCGAACAGAATCGTAAAATTTCGATGTTTTTGCTGCAGTAATAAACGGTAGATATCCTGAGAAAGCCTTCAAATGGTCTTAGCAACTCGATTTCAAAGCTATCCAAGGTTTAAAGCAGCAGACATTGAGAGACTTGATTTTTTTAGCATTTCTGGCTCAAAATCTACCAAAAAATTGCATTTTCAGTACAATACACATACATAAATATACACAAAAATACACATTGTTTTGTTGAATACACACAAATACACAAATACACATACACATACACAAATTGCCATACACATTTGAAGGTAAATGTGTATACACATATACATACACATACACAAACGGAAAACCCAATACCAAACAACAGTACCGGCACCTTATATGGTGTCGGTACCATAAACGGCGTTAGTGCCTGACTGTATAAATAGAACAGTTCATGAAGAATCAGCTCTAAATGTATCCGATCTGCGCCACTGTGCAAACAAACACAAAACTTATGCGCATTTTCGGGCTTTGTTTAAACTTTGGCTTCCGTTTAGTCACCTGCAAATTACTGAATGACTAAATAAGTAGAATTTAGTGAGCCCGTGGCTAGTGTCCTCCCGTTTTCTAGCACTGATTAGTTGATTTACCAAAATGCAAGCCTTATTAATTGTGTGTCTTTCTATTTTGTCCACAGTCTCTGGCTTTGGTTTCCGAGCAAAGCGAGCTACCTGTTACGGCAGCGAATACTCAGGTTTTGTACATTTTGGTTTCTTCTTTAGCTTTCAATCTTGGCAATTTTAGGCGCTAGAATGGACTTCAATGTCTACACGCGCAACCAAAGCAGTAAGCTTAGAGCGGTTTGGATTTTCAAACGTGATGCAGGAGACTTTCAGTTAACGTGTCTGCTCAAAACGACCACTCAGCAGGGATCAGTCGCTACGACGATAACTATGGAACTCCTGAGGTTCGGCTGGGAGCTGTAGCTATGACCAACACTGGTTGTAGCTGTGCGGTGACTATAAAAACACTTCACAAGGACCAGAACAACATCAGTGAGCGCCTAAACTGGATTTAGAAATTTGAAGAAAACTAGAAATTACGCAGGGTGGGCCATTTATTTCATTATCGCTTTTGTCTTCTTACTTTAACTGTTGTTTTTTCAATCAATTCGAGTGAGATTCCAACGCACTAAAGCGCAGTACAAACTCGCAGTGGACACATGGAGGTGCATAACTAGTGGCTGAAGTGATAGACTTAGCCAAAATTTTGAGAGTAAAAGTTCTGAGGTTGTGCCCACTGCTGATGTTGCGTTTCAGCCAATTTGATTGACCAACACACAACAGTTAAAGCAAGACAAAACCGATAGAAAAATGGCCCACATTGTATGTTTTCGCTTATGTAAATTTTTCCAGTTGACACTCTGCTGACAGTGAAAGACGCGGACGTAACGGAAATGACCAGCAGATGGGGCTACGTCGACAAGACTGCATCTCTAGTGCCCATGTATTGTGTGCCGCAAGCTGGAGATTGTGGGGCTACGGTACCAGTCTACAGATATCTGGACGTCAACTTTGGTACAGTTTGCGTGCGCCTACTCAACCAGTGCAAGAGAATTTTGTAAAATTAGCCTCTAATTCTCAAAACTACGTACTCACTACTAGTGCCGTCCTGGACTGGGTACACGCTACTACACCTTTCTGCATCCGTTAGACCGAAATTCTAACAATTTTAGCACAATCCAAGGAGATTAAAATTTAGATTTCAACTACGACAACAAGTTCAATGCATTCAGACAAGGAGATATTATGTGCTACATTTGGCAAGAGACTACACTAGCCATAACAACAACCACCGTACCCACTACCACACCACCCAGTGCCCAATGTCCCACCAATGCTGCAGTCACCACATCCGATGCATTCCTCTGGACAAACGATAACGCAGGTTTTACATTTTACTTCTTTAATTTTCTATCCACTTCGCAAACACCATGACTACCTGAAACTTATTCGTTTACGCGAACTCAGTATTCGGTTACCTGAACCCGCTATTTGTTTAGCCACTATACCAACGGAATCTATCCGAATACCAAGGGTTCATTTAAATCGTTTACGGTTTTTGACGCCAATTTATTGAGTAGATACGATAGCAGGGCAATTACGGTTCGACCCGATGCAAGTAAAGGCTAACTGACGCGACGACGATGCCGGCTGGCGAATCATACAAGTCTACTTTGTTAAGTCAGTAACAGCAACCGATATGAGCGAATCGAACCAAACGTTTTACTGTGAAAAGAACGAACAGACGAGCAACGAGAGCGCGCAACAACAAGCGTAGAGACGAGAAAGAACAAGAGCGGAAGAACATATGCAAATAATTGATACACGCGCTCTACCAACAAGACACCTAAAAGCATGTGTACAATACGTATAGACAAGTGTAGACAAAACACTGCATCTGTGTGTGCGTATATTATGCAGTACATTTGAAGTGCACCTCTACAGACTTCCCCTTGGCTGATCTGTTTAACTTAAGCCTACCCATAGGTCTACAGCTAAGGAACTAGTGCTTAAATTAAAGCCTAATTCTAACCTCAGCCTAAAACTTAGCACAAACGTAAATCTAAATCGGTAATTGCGTTGAGGAGAGGTACCGTCGGAGTTTGAAAATTTCGGCAACTTTTGTCAGGGCCGTAAATTCGTATACTCTGCGGTCGCGTATTACGGTAGTCACTATATTTTCACGAAAACTTCCGACAATTACCGGGCTTCCCAAAATAGATTCCCACAGTATAGTAGTCTTTTACCCGAACTCGCTTTTCGCCAGCATTCCTTTACCCGAATTCGCTATTCGAAGTTGCAGAGATTAGAGCTGTCTTTTCGAAGTGATTATAAATTTGAGATTACTAATAAAATTCAGACAACAAGAAGTTGGACATTGTATTTGGCGCGGCAGCGCCCAGCTCATCATACAGCAAGTTGGGCACGGCACTAGGCAAAGTTGCCACCGTCAACACCAACTGTCCCTGCGCCAGACGGTTGCTAAACTTCTTCAAATACTACGGTTGGCCGCAGACCACATGTAAGTGTACCACAAAGGAAAATAGAAAAAAATTGCATGCTTCCGTTTAAGCGATCGACACAATCCTGGTATTGGAAGGGACTCCCGACGTCAGTTATCTGCAGTTCAATGGTTGGGGTCAAAACACTGCTCTTGGCGCCATGTGGGTAGTGCCGGCTAGTCAATGTGGTGCATGCGGGGCCTCTCAAAGGATTTATAGAGCTTATGATGCTACTAACAATGGTATTGCAACTGAATAATATACAAGTTGCCATGTTTTCGATGTTTTAGGTCACCACTTTACCAACACCCAGCCGATTAAAGGCCAATCGTACGAAGGAATAGCTTTTTGCGTTTGGCCCGCTGCCTGATGGATAAGTTTGTTTATGGTTGCGGTAGATGCAAGAAAACCTACTTTATAGTCTACGTATACGTTCCTGCCGTGGATGCTATACCTCAATAAACGCTATAGACCTATGTACGTATAGCATAGTTATTTTTGAACAAACCCTTAGTAGGAATTACCCGTTGCTCATACAGTCACGCACTTAACGCCGTTTATGGTGCCGGTACCGGTAGATACGAAGCCGGTACCAGTAGCGGTACCATACATTCTATGTGGTGACGGTATTATATAGTGCCGGTACCATAAACGGCGTTAAGTGCCTGACTGTTATATTCGAATAGCTGTATACACCGTACAAGTCAGGGAAGTAACGACATACACGGTATACTGTAGCGATGCCGTATACATGGTACCCTTCGATCGAGACCGGAGGTGATACCTAGACCTACCTACGTAGTTCGTAGTGACCACTAACTAGAAACTAAAAGACTACTAACTACCTGACTTTTAGGGAAAATGAGACTACAAATTAACTCTAACTACAAACTGAATTAGTGATTCAATCGGAGACTCAGGGTCTTTTTTCTAACCGCTCACAAACCGCTGGCTTGGCAGACTTCTTGAGTATAATGACAGGTGGGTTAAGAGTACTGTGGGA
>JASANB010001332.1:0-25174 GCA_030248155.1 Sabatieria punctata
TGTTGATTTTGCTGCTGCTTTTCACAGTGTACACAGCGATTCTCTGTGGAAGATCATGAGATCCATCGGTATTCCTACAAAGCCCGTCAATATCATCAGCGATCTTTACAATGGCAGTACGAATCGAGTCAGGGTGGACAAGGAGCTCTCTGAAGAATTTCAAGTTGCTACTGGAGTCAGGCAAGGCTGTGTTCTCTCTCCCAGTCTTTTCAACCTTGTTATTGATTGGCTCCTGAGGACTGTCATGACACCACAGGATGAAGTGATGATTGGCAACAAGGTACAACTGTCTGACTTAGAATATGCAGATGACATCGTTCTCCTAGCAAATTCAAGTCATTCTGCTCAAGCTCTCGTGAACCGCCTCAATCTGGCAGCAGAGAAGTTGGGGCTTAGAATAAATGTGGGAAAGACTAAGTGCTTGTCGCTCACTGACGACCCCCTGTTGCAAGTTGACGGCACACCAATTGAGAACGTCATGCTTTTTGATTACTTGGGTTCACGAGTGGCTGGAGATGACTCTGTGTCAACCAACGAGATTGATTCTCGGCTGGGGAAAGCAGCTGCTATTTTTGCGCTGTTGAAGAAAAAACTCTGGTCACGCCAAGATATCTCCATCAAGACGAAAATGAGAGTGTTCAAGGCAGTGGTGGTTCCTACATTGCTCTATGGAGCGGAAACTTGGACCATTTTGGAGGCCAACCTGAGAAAATTGGAAGTCTTCTCCCTAAATAGGGTTCCGGAACCCTAATTTGGGTTACTGAAACCCTAATTTGGGTTTCTGAAACCCTAAATAGGGTTCCGGAACCCTAATTTGTGTTACTGAAACCCTAATTTGGGTTTCTGAAACCCTAAATAGGGTTCTGGAACCCTAATTTGGGTTTCTGAAGCCCTAAATAGGGTTCCGGAACCCTAATTTGGGTTACTTGGGTTTCTGAAACCCTATATAGGGCTCCGGAACCCTAATTTGGGTTACTGAAACCCTAAATAGGGTTCCAGAACGCTAATTTGGGTTTCTGAAACCCTAATTTGGGTTTCTGAAGCCCTAAATAGGGTTTCTGGAGGCCAGAAAAAAATCGATAGTCAATCGATATCGATTATCGAATTAAAACGTGATGATAGCTCTAAACCGACATAATGGTTGAAATCAGCATGCCCGAAAACCACTGAAATTATAGCTTATGTGTTTTGTTTATCTGCACAGCAAAAAATCGATAATCAATCGATATCGATTATCGAATTAAAACGTGATGATAGCTCTAAACCGACATAATGGTTGAAATCGGCATGCCCGAAAACCAGTGAAATTATAGCTTATGTGTTTTGTTTATCTGCACAGCAAAAAATCGATAATCAATCGATATCGATTATCGAATTAAAACGCGATGATAGCTCTAAACCGACATCACGGTTGAATTCAGCATGCCCGAAAACCACTGACATCATGGCCTGTGTAGTTGGGTCATCTGTAGAGCAAAAAATCGATCGATTATCGATTGATCAAGTGATCGTAGCTGTAAATTGGCGTCGCCAATGAATTTGGCGTACCAGAAAACCTCAATTTGGTCATCCCATTTACCTTTGTAGCTACTTTAGTCAGATGCTGAAAACTGATAAAATCGTGATCAATCGATATTTTGCGATCGATTATTTTTGAAACAACAAAAATCACCATAAATTTTATTGCAGATTCTGAAAGCCCATGATGTGAGCTTTCGAACGCTGGCTAGCACGTGTCTCAGCTAACTCGGCCCCCTGAGAAACGTCCATTACCGTTAGGGGTGTTTTGGAGTTTTACTATGGAAAATGACCCCCATCAGAGAGAACCATGGATGGCCGGTGCTGGCTACCCAGAGGGAGTTGGGCGGAACTTTTTTAGGGTTTTACTTTGGGGCCATAGGGATGTCCAACGCACACCATGCCGGCCGATTCCGCCGACCCCCCACTTAACATGTCTGCCTGATGGCCGCCTGATTTCGGTTGGCAATGACAATTAATATGTTTCTTTGCTGGAAAACATATATGCATAGTTAAATTAATATGTTTCAAAAATTTCGATTGGAAGCGTTGGAAGCGAATTTAACCAGTTATTGTGTCTATTTCCTTTAAAAACTTACTTGAGTTTTTTTCCGCATTTTAGTTTTTTTCCGAGACCCTAGGAAAAAATCCGGTTTTTCTTTTCGGAAAAAAAACGAATAATACCGAGGAAAAAAACCTGATGTATAGTGAGCATATTTTAAAGCTTTCCATGCATGCCAATTAGCACAATAAATAATGTAAAATAACACAAATCATGATTAAAATTCTGAAAAGTCGAGCTACATTAACTCATCAATCAGCAATGAAAACGGATTCTAGTAGCTGAAAGCTGTATCAGGCAAACATTTTCAGATAAATTTTATATTTCTGAATTTTGAAGGTTTTACCGAGTTTACTGAATTGTTTACTGAGCACTTACCGGGTTTTCTTTGAAAAACCCATTACTTACTCGTACTTACTGAATTTCAAAAATTCTAAATTTACTTACTGAATACTTACCGAGTTTTAGAAATTTGAGCTAGGCACATCACTGGTCTGGTCCCCCGGCAAATTGGTCCAGAGCAGACTTGACACATGAAACGGTTTTTGCTTCCACCTTTGTGTGACACAATGTATTTATTTATTGGCACGGAAATTGCTAAAATTGCTTCAAAAACGTCCTCTTTGAAAGGAAAGTGGTCATGGCCTGCTGTTTATGCCGGAAAACCGGTCCAGAGTAGCTACTCCCGCCTGCTAACCTAATCAAATACAATTAGTGTATAACCTAAAAGTGAATGGCAATGCCTTGTCTTACCGTTTCATCAGCAGAAGAGTGTACTAGCTAATTAAGGATCTATATCAATTGCACTGCTGTCCTAGCGCCTCTTAGCAACTAAAAGCAATCTATAGCTTTATCTTTTGTTGGCGTGCCTGTCTTCATGAGTGTTAGAGTACTAGTGCATGCAGTGCCACCTACACAAGCACGATTATCTGGGCGACAAAGCATGTTGGCAGTACTCAGGTTAGTGTTGAATACTACGTCATGTTGCTGTCACCTTACTTTATTGATTTATAGCTGCTTCCCAGCAGTTCCAGAACACGCAGCAGAATAGATGTAATCAAAAGCAGCCTTCCAGCAGATTATAAATGATTGACCGGGATTGTTTACTTCTGAGAGTGTCAAAGACTCAGCTTGTGGCGGACTCAGTTTCAGCACTTTGTTGTTTGGAGGCAAATGTTGGATCGCTTTGCTACCATACTGAGTGTTGTGACTGTTTGCATGAGAAATTGGCGCTAGGTTTTAGGAATGTATGCAGGTCCTGTCTTTAACTGTGCTTGGTGTGAGTGTGATCTGTGAGTGTATATACTTACTCTAAACATGTAAAACTCCCTACTACTAATTACTGTTATTTTACTATAGTATAGTAAAACAAAAATTAGTAATACTAGTGGTATTTTACTAGTAGTAAAATAATAGTAAAAAGTAAAATTAGGAGTCAACAGTAAAGTAAAAATTAAACTGAATTAAGAAAGACAGTCACCAGTAAAATATTTTACTGCTATTTTTCTAGTTTTTGATGAATTCCAGCCAAATTCTTGATCAATTTTGCAATAAAATATGTGTGGGCGCACTTTTGTCAGTTCAATTTCACACATTTTTCTCCCATAAAATTCATGAGAAGCTTGTATTATGATCAAATTTAGCAAGTACCGGGTTTTTTCCATATAAACACCCCCCAAATACATGCACCCTGGGCGTTTAATTGGAAAGCCTTTCCAAATAGACGCCCATGGGCATCTATTCAGATAAAAGATTATGGCCGCAAGCCGAGATATGGTTTGGAATGGATTGCGATATAAACTCACTGTGCACGTTTTTTTGGCTGAAGCAAGCAGAGGTGGCTTTCTGCATGTCTTTGTTGATAAGAATAGTAATATAGTCATTAGTTAATGTGCACGGCAATCAATGGACGCTGTTCCCGGTGATCAAACTCCTATAGCTGCTCTTTCAGGCGGTGTGATCTGTATATGGCTAGCCCTTTTTGTTTGAAAAAGTTATGACTATTTATATGAGCAATTGTTTTAATCACTTTCAACCGCGAAAAACGCTAAACATTTTCGTCAAAAAATGTAGTATGCTGAACTGGTTCACATTTTTAAAAAGCCCACCGACTCAGCTACACAATGCACCACGCCACTCGTCGATATCTCGAGAATTGGGTGAATGGCAACCATTTGAATGTCGGTCACTGGAAGTGGATTGGCCCATATTTCGAGATTCATCATAGTTGGGTACCCCCTGGTGCTGATTGCGTCTGTGTGTTGTGCAGAGTTTGGTGTGTGTCCTGGCTTACTGGTGCTTACCTTTGGTTGAACGTTGTACTACAACAAGATCTGTTTACATAAAGATTTTACACACGCAGACATTGCAGTTGGACTGCTTAAACAACTTTTTGCATTCCATTCTGGGGGAGCCGGCGAAAGCACAAGTGTTGTGGAAGAAACAAAATCTGCTGCAAAGCGTCCCTGACCAACAACACCTCTATCCTGTGAATAATTCAACTGGCCAGGTATTACACCAGTAAGCACCTCCTTCCACCTAGAACTCAAGCAACCGCAAAGGACAGCCAAATCCCTGTGCTGTCATAGGCTTGAATAGTATATGAGAGGGTTGTCAGCAAGAGAGAAGCAGTTGGTCATTCAGGAAGCAAATGTTTGTCCAGGTGTTGATTTTTATGGTCATCAAAGCAAATTGGGGAAGGGAATAAATGTTTTCTATTCATGTGATCTTTGAGGTATTTGATAGAATCTGCCACTGTCATTGTTGTCAAATTGCACATAGTTTCCCGTCTCTCCAAATTTGATGCACATTTATGGAAAATTGACTGAAATGGGTAATTTTTGTTAAACTCAAAATATTAGCTTCGGAAATGGATGAATTCAGAAAAACCAATTTTTTGCAAACTTTGAAACTTCGGATTCTCGTGTATACTTTGAGCAAGGGTTTAAAACTTCTACCTAAAATAGCACTATACTGTATCCATTAGCAGACATTGTTTCATGGCATTGGTTTTGCATTTCTTGAGCAAGAGCCATGTTGATGACACCACATGATTTTCGTATATTTGTTAAAATTTCCTATCAAAATTGCTGAAACCCTGGCACCTCATACATGTAACAGGGGGGGTCTGGGGGGTCTGGGGGGTCTGCCCCCCACCCGACTTAGGCCAGACCCCCCAGATGGCGACCCCCCAGACGATTTCACCGACCCCCCCTCCGATTTTTCTGGCAAGTAAATTTTCGAGCAAATTTTTGCAATTTTTTTACAACTTCACACACAAAAATTGCCAAAATCGCCTGCAAAACAGCGCTTTTTAGCTGTATTTCAGCCCAAATTAGCGATTTTTGGCAATTTTTTGCCAAAAAATTGCGAATTTTTCGATTTTTGAGCGTTTTTTAGTGCCCTCCCCATCCCCCAAAATTTTGTCTCAGACCCCCCCCTCGGCCGGCGCCAGACCCCCCCAACCCCCCCTCCCCCATCGGCGGATGACCTGTTACATGTATGTGGCACCTGTAGTTGAGCTCATTGGGTATGTACCCTGGAAATTTGGCTCAAATTCGTCAAGAATTAATTGAAAAAAAGTGACATTAGTGAATCCGAAAACATGGAGTGGTCCCCCGGCTTGGGTTTTGGGTACACAAAAGCACTAAAAATCGTAAAAATCGCTAATTTGAGCTCAAAATAAGTTAAAATGCATTTATTTTTACAGGCAAATTTAGAAATTTTCGTGTTTGATTGAAATTCTAAAAAATCGTATCAAATTACTTAACAGAAACATCACAGGGGGGGCCAAAAAATCGTCTCTGGAGTCCTGTATTGAAGGGCCTGGCCCTTTCGTGTGGGTCAGGCCGCCCTCTGTTACATGTATGGTGGTGGGCAATCTAGCCTTAATCATTGGATGATTTAATAGTCATTTATGCATGCACTTATAATTACAGTCACAACTACTAAACAAAATTTGATGAACAATGTTTGTAATGTCTGTGATTAATGCAAAATTTTCGCATTTTTGTAAGATTTTCACTTAAACTGTTATATAATAACAGTAAACAACCATGCAAATTTCAAGATTTGAGACTACAAACTCGGGGGGGGGAATATGTAGTTAGTGGTCAATTTGTAGTCAGCGGATTTAGTTTGTAGTTAGAGTTAATTTGCTGTTTCATTTTTCCCAAAAGTCAGGTACGTGTAGTTAGTGGTCTTTTAGTTTGTAGTTAGTAGTCACTACAAACTATGTAGGTCTAGTCAGGAATTTATCATCAACCCTCAAGCATGGCTCAAAAACCTGGATTATAAAATTGGATACCTAAACAGCATACTGTAGAGCCAAAAAATCTGTCCAGTGAAATTTCCGAATGTTTCTGAGATTACGCATTACACATATGCAATACGCAAAATATGCATTAGTTTTTGCAATGCGGAAACACGCAAACTCATACAAATTTGTAATTGGAATGCGTATATGCATACAACGTGCATTATTTCTAGCATAGGCCAAGGCCTGCTAACCTTTTCTGGCCGCTCCTGCACTAGGCCATGCTTAAGCGATGAAGCGATTGTGTTTGTCAGAGAGTGTTTTGCATTGTAGCTACCGTGTGGTTGTTTTGTGTGATTGCTGGTGCGTTGTGTGTTTGTGTTGTGTTTGCTACTGACACCCATAAACTTCATAAATGTTTCTTCTTTGATGGACAGCCCTCTTTCAAGTGATTCTGATGATGTTTTGCCGCAGGCATCTTTCAAAAGCGCGCTTATTGGGGCACACGTGGACGATCCCATCGATGCGACCCCTGCTGCACCTCTGCGTTCAGCTTCGTTTGTGAGTACTCACCAAGATAGTTTTGTTCTTTTGGAAGTGAATGATGAAGAAGAGGCTCTCGATTCGTGCTCTGGTTCTCTGGATGTCCAAGTCGATTCATTAGATACTCCCTTTAGTGGGTTAATGGTCGATCCTCCTTTCAGTGGGCATGCCAGTTCAGACAAAGATATGGTTTCGGTTGAAGATATTTTTGTTTTGCCGGCAGAAGATTCGGCTTTGTTCGTGAGTACTCTCCAGGACATCCAGCATGGTTCGGTTGGTGATTCTTTGCAAATGCATTCAGTTGTGGATGGTCCTGTGTTCTTTGAAATGGCTAGGAGAAAGGTAAAGAGAGTGAGAAGGACGAGAGAGGAAAAGAAGGTTGAAGAGGAAAGAGGAAAGTTGGTGAGAGAAAGAAGGATGATGAGGCAGAGAAAGAAGGAGGAAGAGAAGAAAGAGGAGGAGAGGAAGATGAGAAAGAGAGTGATGAGAAAGAAAGTGATGTGGAGCAAGATTTTGAGAAGTAAAAGGATGTTAAAAAGAGGAAGGATGGTGAGGAAGAGAAAGAAGGTGAGAACGAGCAGTATAGTGAGCAGTAAGATGAAGAGTAGAAAGAGGTTGAATAGGACGATGAACAGGAGGAGAATGAGAAGAAGACAGATGAGGTGGATCCGTTTGAGCATGTTTGGAAGAAGTCCATTGTTATCGTTGGCGAAAGCAAAAGTAGAGAAAGGAAGGAGGGTGGTGAGAAGGAAATGGCGTGAACAAGGTGGTAGATCAGGACAAGTTGCCGTGAGATGCAGAATGGGAGGAGAAGGAATAGACGGTAGCAGTAATCGTTTGCCGGCCGTCGTCTGTGAGGGAGAGTGATGAAGCGATTGTGTTTGTCAGAGAGTGTTTTGCATTGTGGCTACCGTGTGGTTGTTTTGTGTGATTGCTGGTGCGTTGTGTGTTTGTGTTGTGTTTGCTACTGACACCCATAAACTCTTTCAGCGGCCAGTCTCGACACTTCCAATCCAGAGAATTCTGACACTCTTTAGGCAAATCCTTCAAAAAGCAGCTTTCGCTTCCAAATAATTCTAGCACTCTTTAGGCAAATCTTTCAAAAAGCAGCTTTCGCTTCCAAATAATTCTGGCGCTCATTAGGCAAATCTTTCAGAAAGCAGCTTTCGCTTTCGAAGAATGCTGGCACTCTTTAGGCAAAATCTTTAAAAAAGCGGCTTTCGCTTCCAAAGAATTCTGGCACATTTAGGCAAATCTTTGAAAAAGCAGCTTTCGCTTCCAAAGAATTCTGGCACTCCTTGTAAACTTTTGGCCAAGGCCAAGGACTAAGGCCTCCTTGCAAACTTTTGTTGTGTCTGCTTGTTTCTTGTATTACGAACAATTTTGACACCACTGTTGTGATCGGATATAGGGTGGTAGCCAGTTAATTGGCCGCGCCCTTCAATTGATTAACTTGTAACTTGTAACTCTTTAGGCAAATCTTTCAAAAAGCAGATTTCACTTCCAAAGAATTTTTGCACTATTTAGGCAAATCTTTCAAAGCAGCATTTCGTTCTACGGCATTCTGACATGCCTTTAGGTTATCTTTCAAAAACACGAATTTTCAATTCCCTTCCAATAAATTCTCGCACTCTTTAGGCAAATCTTTCAAAAAGCAGCTTTCGCTTCCAAACAACACTGGCACTCTTTTAGGCAAATATTCCAAAGCAGCTTTTCCTTGTAAGGAATTCAGACATTCCTTTGAGAAATCTTTCAAAAACATTAATTTTTCCTTCCAATCCAGAGAATTCTGACACTCTTTAGGCAAATCCTTCGAAAAGCAGCTTTCGCTTCCAAAGAATTCGAGCACTCTTTAGGCAAATCTTTCAGAAAGCAGTTTTTTCTTCCAAAGAATTCTGGCACTCTTTAGGCGAATCTTTCAAAAAAGCAGCTTTCGCTTCCAAACAACACTGGCACTCTTTTAGGCAAATCTTTCAAAGCAGCTTTTCCTTGTAAGGAATTCAGACATTCCTTTGAGAAATCTTTCAAAAACACTAATTTTTCCTTCCTGTCATGTCTGACATGAATACGATTTCGTATATTTTGTACTGTTTGCATTGTAAAGCTGTATTTTGTGTTTAACCATATTCGCGCTTGTTGATTTTGACGTTTTGACTACGGTAATTGATTTACCTGCAAGATCTTTTCCGTAACTTTGAATCAGTTTCTTGTGGATGAGTTGGATAAAAGTGTAGCTGTGGTGCGGTCGTCTTAATGGTCAGCCGGAGAATAGGGTAACTAAGGTTCGATGTCGTTTTATATTGCTAAAAGGTTAGTATGTTCCTCTCTTTAGTAGTCGCCAAGCTTCGTCGCGTAAATTCATACAACGTGCATTATTTCTAGCATAGGCCAAGGCCTGCTAAACCTGTTCTGGCGGTGTTAGTGCGATACGCCTACCGGTGCCTTACGCCGACCAATTAAAAGGGTGCGTTATGCCGACTGGGTGGTGCTTTACGACGACTGGCTTGGTGCGATACGCCGACTTGACCTAGGAGCCTCAACCTGTAGGTGCTTTACGCCGACTGGCCAGGTGCCTTACGCCGACTCTTCTGGTGCGATACGCCGACCTGATTTTTATCAACAGAGGCCAACATTCAGTTAATATGGATGCCAGAGCATACGGTATACTATCAGAGGGTTCTCTCCAGAGAGGCAGCACGAACAACAAAAATAGATTTCAGAACAATTTAAGAGTGCTTGCCAAAAAAGAGCACAACTGAATAGGATGAAAACTGCCAGATTCAGACGCGATTTATTAAAGTTGGGGTACCCGAAATAGACGTGTCTTTCAATTGAAAGAAGTGCCTATGTGGCAACGAGCTCCAGAACTGATATTTTCAACATAAGTTAACCATTGTACAGAGTTTCCCACTCTTTCAATTGATCCACTCGCTGCATCAATCTAATGTTTAGTTCAAATGTTATATATGATTGTTTACAAATATTTTTCCGGTACCGGAATTACTTGGCCGGTATTTACGTTAGCAGCGGCATATAGCATTACATATGTGAATACTAGATACGTACTGTACTATAAGCACAAACACATTCGCAGCCAGCTATTAGGTTACAAGAGTTAGTTAGGAGTCCAGTCGGCGTATCGCAACTGTTGAGTCGGCGTAAGGCACCTGCTCAGTCGCGTAACGCACCTTAGGTGTAGCCGGCGTTTCGCACCAAGCCAGTCGTCGTAAAGCACCACCCCAGTCGGCGTTTAGCACCTAGTCGGCGTATGGCACCTCTCCGCAGCAATAAAGTCGGCGTAAGGCACCTGAATCGTTCTGGCCGCTCCTGCACTAGGCCATGCTTAAGTGGCCAGTCTCGACATGGTGCCTAGACGTCCTAGAGAGCCAATGGCGACTACAATTGCAACGCGAGCAAAGAAGTTGGGCGTACATACTACAAAGCGAGCCGTCTCAGGGAGGTCCGGTGTCTAACATGAAACGGTTGCCCCTAACTAAATCGAGCGAACACTCCAGGTAAATCGTTAGAAAGTAAGTGCGCTAAAAGGCCAGTCTTTGTATTAGTTTAGAAACAAAATCGAAACCCTTTCTGTTTGTTCAGGCGCAGGGTTAAACTGGTCAGAGCTCTGTTCGGTCGTTCGCACAAAGGCTTTCGTTTAGCCCTTTTTGGTAGTAGTTTACCGAAAAGTCTGATGCAAGGATCAGTCAACAGTGTACATTTTCGATTTCGAAGTGTGTTTAGTGCCTTTTGGCTTGTTTCGGCTTTCGGAACTTGGTTCCTTGGAAAAACTGCTGGTTTGCTTTGTTGAAGGCAGTCGAAAAACTCGGCTTGCCAATCGAAAATTTTTGTAGCCTCCCTGTCTCCCATGTTAGATGCACGAAGGACAGAAGGGCAAGCCTCCCTGTTTACCGCGGTCCATGCGAAGGGCAGAAGGGCAGAGAAAAAACTGCTATTCCGCCTTTGCGGCAATGGGTAGAGCAAAAAGCGGAGCTTGCTTAAAATCAGCCTGACGCTTCGAACGCCAATAGGTTTAGGCCTAGGTGTTACGGCATTGCTTGCGTTTGTGCAAAACCGGTCTCTACAGCGAGAGATCATAGGGCAACAGACGGCAAGAGGCCATTTAAAGGGCGCCTTTCGGGCGGCCTCCGTTAGCTGTATTTTGGTCGGAAATTTTCGCTGAAAAGTGGGCAGCACCAGCGCACAGTTTGTTGAGCTCGTTGACAAACGAAACGAAAAGGTGGAGGTGACTAAAAGAGTCCTCTACTTTGGCCGAATCGAGCGCAAAAATCACTTAACCTCAAACAATAATATAGACGGCCCAAGAACAGAACAAAAAGTATTGGTGCTGTAGCGAATTTGGTCCTAAGGGATTTTGGTTTAATCGTTGACGCGCACTAATCGCCGTTGGGTGAAGGGCTGTGAGCAAACCTTGTCTTGAAACCTGGCTCTGTAAAATTTGTTTACCTACTACTGGAGTGGAGTTTGTGTCGCCAATTTTGGAAGTAGAAAAAACCGGCTGACTAACGATTTTGCTAATTCTTTAGCTGTTGAATGAATGAGACGAGACCTGTTTGTCAATTTGGGCTTTGAGCTAAAAAGCTAAGAGCGAAAGATCAAACCGGAACATGCAGTGTGTTGGTGCGCTGTTTATTGTGTTGGTGTGCAAACTTTTTCTGGTGCGGGAGGGTCCTCTTCAAGCGGAAAACTGGGCATGGCCCTTAAATTCAAATTCGCGGTACCATACCAGATAAGTTGCAGCACCTATCTATTGTCGCTTTCGCTATTGTTTGCCTGTCCTGACGGCAAGGCTGAAAATCGAACAACCAGGTCAAGTCAGCAAGTGGCTCATTTTTTGTGTCTAAAACGTAAACTAAGCTGCAGACCGCAAATTTCTCCGCACGCTCACTTGCTAAGGCTAGGTTCTAAAATTTGAATTGATTGCAGTCCGGTGCGCAAAATGCCTGCCAATCTACGTACGTAGGCGCGCAGCACTAGCTAAAGTGGCATTTGGAAGGTTCTGTCGAACTGATTACCCACGTGCGCACTGCCCTACTCTGTTGTACTGACTCAGGTGGTCTCAGTTGTGCCAATACAACTAGAGGGCATCGTCTGTAAAATGTGCTGTGTTTTAGTGTGGACTGCATCGATCGACTGAAGCCAGTTGGTATTTGGACAACCAAGTTGTCCTGCCCTACTCTACAATAAATGTACATACACTGTACACGTGTTTTTAGACAAATCCTACTTCTCGTATCGCTTGTCCGCCTCAAGGGGCACCATTCAGAGTTGATCTCCATGCCAAATTCGAGGCGTTAGTGTTTCAGTGCCAATAGTAAAAATGGCGCGTTTTCTGAGCAGGTTTGTTTTGAAGCGGCCAAAAGGTGGCCCGCCCTTTCAGCTACAACAGTCACGGCGTCTGTTCCTGCTCAAACGGATGACTGTGGCGTTTCGTTGACTCACGCAGCAATCGCAATGCAAGTGCATCGGTGAGAACGTCGTCAGGAAGGGACACTTCCGGCGGGAGTGTCATGTCTGACATGAATACGATTTCGTATATTTTGTACTGTTTGCATTGTAAAGCTGTATTTTGTGTTTAACCATATTCGCGCTTGTTGATTTTGACGTTTTGACTACGGTAATTGATTTACCTGCAAGATCTTTTCCATAACTTTGAATCAGTTTCTTGTTGATGAGTTGGATAAAAGTGTAGCTGCGGTGCGGTCGTCTTAATGGTCAGCCGGAGAATGGGGTAACTAAGGTTCGATGTCGTTTTATATTCCTAAAAGGTTAGTACATTCCTCTCTTTAGTAGTCGCCAAGCTTCTTCGCGTAAATGCATACAACGTGCATTATTTCTAGCATAGGCCAAGTCCTGCTAAACCTGTTCTGGCCGCTCCTGCACTAGGCCATGCTTAAGCAGCCAGTCTCGACACTTCCAATCCAGAGAATTCTGACACTCTTTAGGCAAATCCTTCAAAAAGCAGCTTTCGCTTCCAAAGAATTCTAGCACTCTTTAGGCAAATCTTTCAGAAAGCAGTTTTTTCTTCCAAAGAATTCTGGCACTCTTTAGGCAAATCTTTCAAAAAGCAGCTTTCCTTTCCAAATAATTTTGGCACACTTTAGGCAAATCTTTCAAAGCAGCATTCCGTTCTAAGGCATTCTGACATTCCTTTGTGTTATCTTTCAAAAACACGAATTTTCAATTCCCGTCCAAAGAATTCTACAGTCTTCTGGTAATACAGGTATCCAAAGGCATTGATAATAAATTATGAGTGATGAGGAAACTGTCCTTTCCTGTGTTGGACTACAGTAGGCTATCAATAGAAAGCTTGAAGTAATTATTTCTGATAGTAAAAGTTTCATTCTTTCAAAACGCTTTTTTGTCTTTCAAGCAATTGTTTGTTACAGTAACACTTTATGTAGTTCTTTAAAAATCAGTTTTGTCTTTCAAACAATTCTGTCAGACAGTAAACTCTTCAAATATTCCTTTAAAAAGCAGTTTTCTGTTTTGCTTTTTTCAAAAAAAACAGCTTTCAGTTGCAATTCACAGTAAACTGTTGTCAGTTTTCCAGCCACGGAACCAGCAGGACTTGGAATTTTCGGGCCAAACTTTCGCAATAGGTAGCCAGTTATCTTGTTAATAAATCCTGAAAATCTGAGCCAAATTCATAGAGAAATGACAGACAACGAGCTGTTCGAGTAAACTCTCCTTCCTTATGGAGTGTCTAAAGCCTAGCAGCTTTCCAATGAGCGAGCCGAACGGCGCTGAGAGCACACGCTTTAAGATGCAATTGCATCCTACACGCTTAACGAAAAGCTAATCTTATACCGGCAGCCTTGGCTATAACAGTAAACAACCATGCAGATTTCAAGATTTGAGACTACATGTTGATTGGGTATACCGAACCCATACCGAAGAATGGGTATTTTTGGGAATACCTACCGAATAAATACCTACCGATTCCAGGTATTTTAATAAATACCCATACCCGGTATACCGATTATTTTGGGAATACCCAGGTATTTAGGAATCGGTATTTTTTTGTCCAGCTTAGTGCAATTTATATCGAAAATTCCCTATGATCACAATATTTTCTCTGTAATTTTGCATTTTTTGGGCATGCAGAAACACGTTCTATTAAAATATCGAATTTGAAGGATTTTTAGTCCTCTGACCCTACTCCCTGTCCAAAACTTACTTTATGTTTGTCATCCGAACGCTTGGTATAATTTTGGCTTAACTGCACTGCTCCTTAATAATCAAGTCTCTATGTATTTGATCTACAGTACATTCACAATCAATAAAATAGCCCCGCATTTTGTCACTGCTCGTTAGCTCTCTATACTATACACTTGCAGGCCTTAAAGCTACAGTAAAATGGAAGCATTTATATGAGCCAAACTTATTTATAGAAACGATTTTGACTCTAGTAAAACGAAAAAAATAATTTAAAAAAATTCTTAAAAACTGTAAATCTTATTGCTTTTGATGAATTTTGTAGCCTCTGACCTTGGAAATGACTAAATTCATGGTCTTGTAAATGGGAAATTCAGTGTTTTGACCTTGCAAAATATTTTTACCAAATACCGAATAAATACCGCGGGGAATATGTAGTTACTTTAGTGGTCAATTTGTAGTCAGCGGATTTAGTTTGTAGATAGAGATAATTTGCTGTTTCATTTTTCCCAAAAGTCAGGTAGTTAGTAGTCTTTTAGTTTGTAGTTAGTAGTCACTACAAACTATGTAGCTCTAGTCAGGAATTTATCATCAAGCCTCAAGCATGGCTCAAAAACCTGGATTATAAAGTTGGATACCTAAACAGCATACTGTAGAGCCAAAAAATCTGTCCAGTGAAATTTCTGAATGTTTCTGAGATTACGCATTACACATATGCAATACGCTAAATATGCATTACTTTTTGCAATGCAACACGCAAACTCATACGCATTTGTAATTGAAATGCGTATATGCATATGCATACGGATACACATTTGAATACTGTTATTTTACTAGTGGATTTTTATTTTACTATTTACTAAATTTACTACAAATTCAGCCTTTCAATTTAATTTTAATTTTTGTTTTACTACCAAGCAGCTCCGATTTTACTAATTTTTGTTTTACTAATAAATATACTCATTTTACTACTATTTTACTATGATTTTACTAGTCATAAGGTGCAATTTTACATCAATGATGCCAAGATCTTATAACTGACTGATGTTGGTGCCAAATAGTTGCTGAATTTGATTATGATATGAGGTTTTCTAGAACTTTAGAGACAAATGTGTAAAATTTGAGTCACGAAAGTGCACCCACACATCTTTTAGTGCAAAATTGGTCAAGATTTTTTCCTGAAATTCACCAAAAACTAGTAAAATAGTAGTAAAATTTCTATTTTACTATTGACCCCGTTTGGTAATTTAATTTAATTTTTACTTTACTATTGGCTCATAATTTTACTTTTTACGATTATTTTACTACTAGTAAAATACCACTAGTATTACTAATTTTTGTTTTACTATACTATAGTAAAATAACAGTACATTTGAAAAATCCGGTATTAAACAGCACTACACTGAGCACACTCGGCGCGCGGTACTGACTCCTTGTGCTCAGTTGCGTTTGTTGAGTGCAAATTGGCTAAGCTTTTTCCCCGTAAGTCTGCGGGGCTGGACTGTCTTCCTGCTTTCTTTTTAAAACAGTGTGCTTCTGTCTTGGCACCTTCATTAGCTCATCTGTTCAATCGCTCATTGGTCGAAGGCGTTGTTCGCGCAGTTTGGGAGGTTGCCTACGTGAAACCTATTCCCAAATGCCGGCCGCCAAAGGCTCCATCCGACTTTCGACCAATTTTGCTTCTGAGTACAATCTCGAAGGTGATGGAACGGTTTGTCAAACAGCTGCTTTCTCGCCACCTCAACTTCTCTGCTAACCAATTTGGCTTCCATGCAGCTCGATCTACGCTTGACTGTCTGACTAACTTTTTTTAAGGAGGTGGTGACTGATATAGAGAGGCATAAGAAAGTGGCCGCCATCTATCTGGACATTCGGGCGGCTTTTGATACTGTACCTCACGACAAGTTGCTCCTTTCTCAGACCAATCTTCTGTACCTCATTTCCTGCTTCGCTGGCTGTCATCATATCTGCAGGACAGAAGGTACAGTGTGGTAGTGGAGAATGAGCGTTCTGATGAGTCATTGGTTATGTCCAGCGTGCCGCAAGGCAGTGTGTTGGGGCTGATTCTTTTCATTTCGTATATCGACTGTGTAGCCAAGCTGGACTTAAGTGACCACAGTAAGCTGCTATTGTGAAACTGGTCAGGAACGTTAGAGACGAACAGCAGCTCCAATCAGATATCGATTTGGTTAATAAAACAGTAGTATAGTAGGTGACACCCTAGACCCTATCTTGGACTAGTATGATACGTCCAAGACAGGGTCTAGTGTATCACCTACTATACTACTCGTACTAGTATGAGACCAAACCCGATTTATTTGTAAAACAGCTGTCCGGGATTGAAATTTAGTCAACAACTGGGTAATGATAGTAGAGTATCTCGTTCTGGGGGTTAGTCGACGATTTGTTATTAAACTAAATCAAACTGTACTAGTAGATTAACGTTTAAAATCAACAACGCACTACAAAACCGACCGCCAGATACTAGTTTATGCGACTGAAATGGGCGTCGCGCGTACAATTAAACTTTTCACCTACCCGTTCTATGTAGGTCGGCCAACCGGACTGACGCAACGTGAATAAAATGTCGCTCTCCGCCGCCCAGTCCATGTACGTACATGACAGCCGTCGTCAGACGAGTTTAAAAATCCGTCCACTCAATTTTTCCGCTGCGGTCGACCGACGGTCAGACTGGATTTTCTGCTGCTGCGTCCGCTGGTGTAATAGTCAGGCGTCGGGGTAGATGATGATTGAGATAAACTTTTCAGTGCGCTACAGTTCTGCCCTCCGACCAACCGATGCAATATGTCTTTGAACATAACCCAAAAGCCTTCTTTATGTCTTGCTGTTTATTAGCATAAACGGTCAAGTTAACCATCGAGTTGAAAGTGTTTATCATCCACACCCAGCCCGCGATACGATAGTGCACTTGGGGTCACAGATTAACAAGACTATTGTATAGCAATATGGGCAAGACAAAAAAGCAGAGGGTCATTAAACAACTAAGACCCACCATCCGAGTGAACGTTTTCAACCACAGCAGACTTTCACCCTGGCTACTATCTGTCTGCTGACTGTCACGCGTTTCAGACTATTTCTGTAACTAATCACAGCCAATATATAGACCCCCAAGCTAGACAGCATGAAGAAAGTGTTGTGGTGAACCATGAGATTGTAGTCTAACCCTCGATAGAGTAACACAATTTGGTGACAGTATCCGCTGACATTACACACACGTACATTACTACAACACTACTATACACTACTCTAGTTCCACCCGTCGTGAACCCGGTTGCAGTTTGTAGACCACTACCAGATGGTCCTTCCGAAGACTGACCATCAAATGTCCATCGTCCGTTAGGCAGAGATCAGAAACGAAGTGCGCCCCAGGAGCGTCCAAACTGAGGTAGCACTTGAACCGCCCCTCTCGGTCGAACAGCTACAATGTAAACCTATGTCATTTTCTGTCAGTATGTTTGTATATAAGCACACTTTCGAGCTGGGAAACACCAGCACCACCATTCCAGCAATGCAACTCGATAAACGCGTATGTACTTGTAACAAGCTATCTAACTAACTGACTGACTGACTGACTGACTGAGAGGTTAACAAGTAAGGCATATGTGCAATGCAAGAAACTGGGAATGAACCCAGCTAAACTAGTAGCGAGATGGAAACGTTCGTCTAAGTTAGGCTTTACAATTAACCTAAAAGTCATAGGAGTTCAAAAGCTAAAAAGATCAAAACGCGATTAGATCTTAATTAGATTAACGCGATTAGATAAACTTAGATTTTAGAGCGAAACCGATCAAAACGCGCGTTCAGTAAAAATAATCGTTGTGCAGTATACTATGCTTATAGAACCTGAATGCGATTTCCTTTGGCGTCACCGATGAGCAAGTTAGCCTTTCCATCAAACTGCACCCCCGACACGAATGTGAACTCTCCCTGTCGATGACCGTAGCTTCCGAACTTGTGCAAGAGTCGACCGTCGGAGAGATTTATCAGAAAAACCTGTTGCACGCCTAAAACACCAAATTCCACCAGAGCACTGAGAAGTTACAAACGAACCCAGATCGGTCACTACCAACTTGTCATCATAGACATCGATGAAGCGTGGTTTGGAGCGTTGTAGCTCCGCACTGGACAGGAGTGTTCTGGCAGCGAACTCGAATCTGCCCACCAGTCCGCCGGAGTTGGGATCATAGAGTTGAATCTCGGTCTCTACCCCGGTATTTGCGCTGGCCAAGGTCACCAGACGACCCTTACCATCCAAGGACAGACCTGAAACACTGTTGTCTGTCTTCCTCTGTGTCTGTATGTTAGTTTCTGTGTGTTTGTTTCTGTGTGTCTGTGTCTGTCTTCACTGTAAAGAAGAATGTTCACTACCCATGGGTCGCGCGAGTGTTGTCAACCGTCTGATCTGCATTCCGCTCCGATCGTACAGGAGAATACCGGTATTGTCTTTGATCGCTATCTGATCAGAGCCGATCGGGATCACCGCCGACGGTTGGTCTAGTTCTCTGCTCCAATCTTTCGGCACCAGCAGCGACGGTTCACCCTCCAGTGTGTAGACCTTCACCTGTTTACACAGATCGTTTAGAACTACGTAGTACAGTCGCACACCTAGCTAAGTATACGGTACCGACTAATTTCTACCATTCGCTCTTTCGGTTTGTATCGAAAGTTGTAAAATATAGATTGGAGTTAACAAATACAACAATAATAGCTGTCTCTAGTGCTGGGTGAGTAGAAAGGGAGTATAGACAATTACCGCGTTATTCCCCGCATCGCACACCATCCACTCTCGGCGAGATGCGTCGAAATGACAACCGAGCGGGTCCTTCAGACACGTGTCTCTGGGCGCCCAGTGTCCTCGTCTGCCCAAAGAACCGACATACACTCCACGAATGCCTAAAACCTTACATATAGTTTTGACCACCTCTCCAGCTAGAAACCAATACACGAGGTGGAAAAATATTCCAACAGTCCTAAAACCGTTTAATTAGTCCTAAAAACCGAAAAGTATTTTAGCAACAGGGGGAAGGTCGATCGGGTATCCAGGAATACCGAACCCAAACCACCCACTTCATGTATGTACTACCGATTTTATGGGAAGAAATTTCAGCCGCTAAAACTGTTAGAATTGTTTGTAAAACATCAATTTCTAAAAATGTCGGGATTTTTAGCGATTCCATCTACGTAATGCAAATGAATACTGTACCTCTCTCCCCCGACAGCTCCAACAAATCGATCTTGTTGCTGACCGCGGGTGCGGGGTTATTGCGCGACATCTTACGCCAAGACATCCTATACAAGGAAAATAAATAAATAACTTATACAACGCACATGTACAGCAGAAACAATCCAGCAATAACCCAGATGCGTCATACGCGGTGCAATATAGAATGGGTCGAGGCGAACCCGAACCCGCTATGTGTCATGCGCTGCGTGCATGAGAGCTGAGATATTCACCAATACACGCAGACAAGATTTAAAACCAAAATATTTCCAGGATTCACCCACTACTACTGAGCTAGGAAAGTGTGAAAATGCTGGAGCTCGATTTTTGAACGTTCACAGAAAGCTTCATTTTTCTCAAAACATTAGGCCTAGGGTTCCAAACTTTAAAAGTATATAGAGGAGGTGTCGGTCTAGCAAAGCTGTTGGTTTATCACACAAATTCTAAAGCAATGGTCAAAAGCAAAGCGCTACAAAGAGTAAAAACTCTATTTCATTTCGGTTAGAAAAAAGGGGGTGAGGCAACCGCGCTACTAGTTGTACAGTTTTAAAAGGCGACCCATCCTACTGCTAGACTCTTAACAATCAAGTGAAAAGTATTACGACGACCCAGATTTTTGATGAAAAACACATTATAGACCCATCGTCGATTTTAGCAAAACGCATTAATCACAACCCTTCAGCGGCGGACTATAATTATTATGACCCAGGTTTTTGATGAAAAACGCATTATAGACCCATCACCGATTTTAGCAAAACGCATTAATCACACCCATTCGCCCGCGGACTATAATTATTATGACCCAGGTTTTTGATGAAAAACGCATTATAGACCTATCGTCGATTTTAGCAAAACGCATTAATCACATCCCTTCGGCGGTGGTGGACTATAATTTTGTTTCTAACAAAGAACACCGATTATTATATTTTCGGCGCACAGTACGCATCGCGTGGAAGGTTTCCGTACCGATACATACATAATCACTATGTACTGAAGAGTTTGATAATTTGTGTTCTGCAAGACTACTAGTAAAGACTCCACATCTCGTTTCAATACGTACTGTATATTTTATACTCTGTTCTCTGCTGGTTCTGGCTCTCTGCTGCCGGTATAACGAAATGATTTAAAAACTGACTAGTCAATGCAGCGGCGTTCAGTGTATAAAAAGGTTCATTTGCAGAAGGGGGTTGTCTAATGTACAGTCGACATGATGACGTCATTGACGGTGTCGCAGGAAAAGATGTTTCGCAGACTTTTTCTAATTCTCTACGTAGACCGATTGCGCAATGTGTTGAAATCGATCACGGGCTCACTCTGCCTCAGTTGTAACCTATCCGTACCCGATCGATGGGAGGAAGAGTATAGGCGAGACTATCTACTACTGCGCCGATGCGACTGTCCCACCACTATGGCTCAAGCCTTTGAACAATGCGGAGCGACATCTCGTTTGAAAATGGCTGAATTGGAAGAACGGTGGTTGGTCATGAGACGATGGTGGGATATCGTTGTGCTGGAATTGAAAAAAGCTGAAGAAGGAATAGAATTTGTTCGTGCGAACGATTGCTATGCCAAGTTGGATGAAGACGCCGAGTGGAAAAACGAATTGCACCAAACTATTCGAACCACCGAGTATGATGAAGTGTTGAACGAAAACGATCTGTTAAATGAATGTCGAATAATGTTTTCACAAGAATGATACCATTTTTATTCTAACTCTTCATCTAACGGTTCGCTAAATACAAAATCCGGTGGCAACAGTTTACGTTTAACATAAAATGGTTGTAGTCCCGTGCGTCGACTGGTGGTCGTAAAGACGGAAGTTTTCGTGGGTGCGGTACGGAAAGACCTGTTTGTACACTCGACCGGCTCCCCTTCGTAGAGCGCTCGTTTGAATACTTCGTAGCGCAGAATGTTTTTGTTCGTTCTAACCGAAACGCCTTTGGCGGCGTGCTTGACCGTATTTCCCGTCTCATCGGTCATGATGTAGCATTTAGCCGACAGACCTATGAAAGCTTTCGCTTTCTTTTCAGTTTTTGAATAAACCTGGAGTACGTTTGGAGTAGGCTTCCGCCTCCGCTGTCCGCTCATCAACCACGAATTCATACTTTTCTCGCTCGTATTGTTGACGCAGATGAGGAAGTACCAGATCGCGTTCCGGCTCTTCGCTAGCCCAACTCACCAGAACGCTGTCGGTGTCGGTGGCGCAGATCGTTAGCTTGTCTGTGTCGAAGTACTTGAGCAGAAAACTGTGTACAAACCGTAGGATGTTAAGCTTCGCCGCTCCGAATACGGCCACGGCTATCTGAATAGGCATATCGAATTTGTACACTTTCGGCTGTAGTTGCACTTCGGCAAACTCTTCTCCCAGCTCCAGATGACTTTTGTAGTTCGGTCCATTTACTAACAGTTCTAACCGATCCGAGTCGACGATACGATGTTCGCTTCGTTTTTCGGGGTTGTAAGCGAATTTTCCCCACGCGCTAGCACCCATATGTTTTGCGATATTGCTCACGATAGTGTTCTTTTCTCGATCGCCCTCCCGTCTCATCTCCGCTATTTCCGTTTCGAACGCTTTGAATGGAAAGTGATGGCCTTGAAACTGAATCACTCTGTGCACTGCCACGATACGCACCCCGATCTGACATATATAGCGCAACAGCGGAGTGTACATCAACACTTCTTTTCCAGTCATACAAGCTACCAAGTTTTTTCGCGGTTTTTTAGTCATATCGATTCCGTAGGCTTCACCCATCTCGACTATTTCGTCGGGTACCATTCGTCTGTTTATGTTGATGTGTCGAATGATCGGTGGAAAGAGTTTCAGTTTTTCATAGTTCGGATGCGTTGGATCGCATTCTACATCGACCAGCGCGAATCCAAAAACGCTACCGTTTTGAATCAGACGGATTATCTCCATTTCTGACAATGTTCGTGTGTTTGCACCGAACCGTTGCGGTCCTAACATCCAATCTCAGACGAACTGTTTCAGTTGAATGTGAGTGCCGAGCAATCGTTTAAAATCGCACTCTCTCATCACCACCAGACGATTGTGATTGCTCTCCCAGACTTCATTTCTCTTCTCGGTTTCAGCTTTCATTTCTCCATATGTTTTACCAGTGACAGGACTGATCTCCTCATCCTTCAACCGACTCACTGGACATTCGGAACTGGTACAACCGTGTGTGTGACAACCATCGTACTCGTAGATAGTATCGATCTCCGCCGAATAACCATCCGGACGCATCTGTCTATCATGGTAGAACACCGGCTCTCCTCCGTTCAGCTTGTGTCTAATGTATCGACCGGTACATTCCGCCTCCCAGTCCAGCCACTGAATAGCGGTAGTAGCGCGTTTTTCACCCATGAGCTCCAGTGCGAACGATCTTTCTTTTCTGCGTACCAGGTATGGTCCGACGGGCATTTCCGAAGCCAACGCTGCCAAATACTGACTGTTGGCATCTAGGCTTTCCACGAACGCTGTTTTAGCGGTTGTACACTGGTTCATGTAGGTAACGTTCGCCTCTTGATGACGCGTAAAGATTTCAGCCAGTCCACCCGTTATCCCCTTCTCTCTCAACAGGTGTAAAGTTTCTTCGTCCGGTACCATAAAGTGAACGTTGTGAGGAGCGTACTTCAACAACACCGGGACCATAGCAGATTGTATGGTGCAGTGATTGGAGAACAGGTCCACTCCGTACTCTCTCCACTTTTGCAACAACGTTTCCAAAGCCGGAACCATACACAGACAGTCGATTTTCACGTACTCCATCAACCAATCGTACAAACTGTGACACCCTGACTCTATCCAGAGTCTGACAAATTCTCTATAGTTCTGTTCTATTTCTTCTTCGCTGTTGCCTAACGTGTTCTTAGAGGTCATATCGCTCAGAAAGTCTTCTATGTTAGGAATTCCAAAATTGCGCAGATCATCGACATTGTCGATCCGTTTCAACACCTCATAAGGAAACCACACCTTATCTATTTTTTCCATTTGAGCGTTGGCTCCATTATTCGCTGTTGTGGAGAAGCTGGCCACGAAATCTCGCAAACTCAGCGATTGACCACCCATATAGTTGAGAACGTCCAGTACGCGCAGTTTATCGGTCAGCAGCGCATCGTATCTGCTGGCTCCCTGTTTCAAGATGAAGTTTATGCCATCGTCTCGAGTCCACAACGCGGTTGGATCTTCGTCTTCCTTCGATTCATCATCGTCATCACTGTCATCGCTATCATCGATTGCGACGAAATTGCAGTTGTACCGCTCCAACAACGGTAGCAGATGATCGCGCATCAGCGGAATGTCGTAGGATCGTCCGTTGAAAGAGATCAAGTTTATACGGCTCAAATAGCCGATGAGCTTCTTCTTTAATCATTTCACACGCGCGACGTACTGTTCTTGCGACTGCACACCTTGCAACATGTGCGCGATATCATCCAATGTAGTCAACAAATAACCGGCGCGTTGACAATTCAACTCTCGCGATTTCATTCTCCATTCTTCCACTTGCTCAAAAAATTCTCTCAAATACTGATTACCTTCTTCTTCCTCTCCACCCACCGACCGATTTATGAAAAGTCTAACCCGTTCATTGGGTAGGTTGGTTGCGGCGCAAAGTACCAGTGGTTTGTGCTGATATTCATAGACAGTTTTTGTGGTAAACGCGTTCTCTAGCTTTTCCATTTTAGATTCTGCGTCGAATATGATGAAGTATGGTTGAAAAATGTGTGATGGATCGTTTACCGCCACCCCGACCTTTTCCAATTCTTCTGCGATGCTCGATTGTCGTCGGTATTGACCGGATTTGACCACGGTTCGCGAACCACCTTTACACCGCTGTTCGTGCCAGAGTCGATCGCGATTGCGTCGGAAAAACTTGGTACATTCGTTACACTGAAATCCGCCCAAGAATTTGTCTTCCTCTCCCGGTTTGATCAGGCAAAAATGACGATTCTTGAACATCAACACCTGACAGACCCCTTTCGTTTTACCCAACTGAGGTTGTCGGGTCAATGCGTATTTTCCGTCGCGGGGGTCTATAGTATAGACTTTTATGCCCAAATTGAACAGATCTTCGATCAGCTCCAGTTCTCCGATAGACACTCCGCGGAAGTTGGTGGTTGAAATACGACGGTTTTCACAGTAAACGCGAACCAATCGCTTAGCCTCTGATTCGCACTTCTGCGGATGTTTTTTGGTCAGGAACACCGCCAAACAGCAAAATAGACAAAGACCATCGTTGAGTAGGTTCTTCCCATTACTGCTGGTGACAAAACAGTACAAGTCTTTGCGTTTGGTTAGACTATCGGGAAAATCGTTGGCTGACAAGGCTCCGCGCAATGGAAAACTTTGCAATGGTGTGACGACGAACTGAACGCTAGTAGATTGGAAGTAGACGTAGCGCGAGTTGGGAACCTGTTGTAACAGATGCTCTCGGAAATCCTTTCTAGAAATATTCTCCACAGCGGTATCGATGTCGCTAGGTTTGTGAATGATGATAGGTCTATCCAGCAGAGCGGTGTTAGCTCCCGGGTGGCAGAAGTAAATGTTGTTTGTGACTCTATCGAACAGTATCATCCCGGCGCGAATGTTGACTTTGAAAACTCGACCGCGACCTCCGTAGGAACTCTGTCGTTGGTAGACGCGATTCAACAGTTTAGAGATTAGACCGGGTGTTAGGGAGGTGGTTCGAAAATTGTAGACATCCACTGTTCGATAGTGTCTTTCTTTGGTTCGAATTTCGGGCCAGTACTGTTTGGTCAGCTGCATGACTTCTTCATCCTGAATCGGATCGTCTTCTCTGGACCGGTTCTTTTTAGCCATAGCCAAAGGTTTAGGAGCTGTCATCTGTTTTCGTTTTCTGCTGCTGTCAGTAGTAGT